>KV448278.1:0-49328 GCA_001658105.1 Rhizopogon vinicolor AM-OR11-026 | reverse complement strand
TTGTCTGTGCCACTGCTACCCACGCCGGGTCTTGAAAGTTCAGCATCGTCCGTAACGAATCTTGATTTGAATGAAGGTATTCTTGTCCATGACCTGGACCCAGATGTGGACACCACACGCAGCGAAGACACTGCAGTCGGCCAGATAGACGACGTAGCTAGTGAGGAATCTAGGAGGAACTTACGGGATCACTTGAGACGGACTTTGAGTGTTCAGAGAGAGAAATCAGGTCAATTTCTTTTATTCGATTAGTGCACACGGGCACTCTTCTGAGAGCGTGGTAGATGCAAAGCGAAAACTTGATGAATGGCTCGATATATCTCCTGACACAAGTGAGTAGTAATATGACATATATCTATACGTCTCAAATTTGGCGCAGCTCTTGAAGGATACAGGCCTCGAGAATACTTTGTGCTCACAGACGCTGGAAAACCTGTATTTGCTAGGTGAGACTACTGGCCCATGAAGTGACGTTCCATGATAATCGTTACCCGTCAGTCGTCCGGATGGGAAGGACGTCGAGAATTCGTCGTCTATTATGGGTGTAGTGCAGGCGCTTCTGTCAGTTTTCCTCGAGGATGGTGATAAGCTCCGCTGTATAAACACTGGAAGGTTGCGGATAACCTTCTTGCTTCGATCTCCCCTGTATTATGTCTGTGCTTCATCGTGGGGTGAGCCAGAGTCTGTCGTGAGTAATGGCGCGGCATTGCAAATTGTCACTCGATTAATCATGACCATGCAAGACTCGATCACATCTCGAGTATCTACATCTACAAATACTGAGCATCGTCACTGCTTCCCAACTGCGACGGATTTTCGAGCGTCGCACGAACTTTGACTTGCGCAGGTTATTAGACGGTGCGATAAATGTATCTCTGCTGTACCTTGATTGATTGTGCTTGAAAAATAGGTGCAGAACCATTTTTATTTTCCTTGTTAGATCGAATCGAACTCGACTTTGCAATGGCGACTTCCTCTTTAAATTGTCTGCAGTTGGACCAAAGCTTGCGTGTGCGTGTTGCCGAAGCCCTGGTACCAACATCAAAGATGAAGGTGATAGCTTTTACCGTTCGACATGTTTCGAAGAGTTCATTGGACCCTTGTTTTAGGATACCCTCTACATCATTTTAGTTGCACGGGGTCAGGTCATAACGTTGGTGCGACCTAAAAAGCATTCGATACACCCTGCTGGCACGTGTTGTCCCTTCGATTTGTCGTCTGACCCTCATCCATTCCTTCTTGGTTCAGACATACACATTCTCGTCAATACCGTTTATTCACCGTCTATTGTGAACTCGCCCGCATCAGCATCGTGGATTCCGGTTTGTCTACCGAAGTTCAACCCTGCTGGATTTGTCAACGCATATATCACCTTTTTGCGTCGCCCTGATGCGAGCCAGAAATCTTATCAGCGGACAGCAGGAGATAACGAGACGGATGTTGCGGAGACCATCAGCGCTAGTAATGTTGCCGAGAACAGCCAAGGTATAACTTCATGGCAGACAACCAGGCTTATAGAAGATTCTGGCATTGGACTTGTGTGCATCAGTGGTGGAGGCGAGTTTGAGACTGTGCGAGCTTGGTGTGACACTGTTACTCAGGTCTGCTCAAATACTTGCCTTCAAGAGCACATTCACGTTGCTTACCTTCGCTGCAGAAATTGAGCGACGATGGATCCCTGGAGGCGCTGGTCAAAGCTGTTGACTCTGGGAAGACAAGTTACTTCGCATCCCAGTTAGGGATACCTGGATTGCGTCACTTTGTGTATAAGTCGAGGCCGCATGTTCAGATCACCTTGCCGGCTTTTGAGGAGCCTTACGATACCCTCGATGCAAAGCGAAGGTAATTGTCCTAGTATCTCTTGTTTGCAACGCACTCAATCATGACAAAAACAAGAATTATTACACTGTACCAGATTATTCATGACGCGATACATGCAAAATCTGGGCAAACCGGAAACTTAAAATTGCAATACATTCGGACCGAGAAGGAGATAGTTATGGGTTGGGTAAGTATTTGCTACTCTATCCCGCTGGGTTTGATATCATGGTTTCAGATAACGCAACCTTTCGAACTGTATGTGGTTTTATCACCGCGGTTACCCAAGACTGCGGTGATAAATGCTGCAAACGCAGTTACTCGGTGGGTGAAGAAAGAAGAAAGTCAGCTTTTTTTGAGGGATGCCCCGGTCTTTTAATCAGTGCTGTCGTCGGACGCGTCGCTTTAATGTGCACGACAATGACTCCTTTTCCATATTTACTGCTGGTTCCTTGGTTGAGTTGAGCTCGGATGAGCTGAACATTTCTTATATGTAGAACACTGCATTGGTATCAGATATCATTCTATGTTCTGGATTTCTGTTTGTGTTGGGAGAATTTGAACTTCAAAAGTCACATCCTAGAAAGGAAAGTTTTAATCACAGAAATTTGACCCGCCTCCGAGTCCAGTGTTGCTTTTCATTTTACCAGCCGGGCCATGGCCAATATGTCCTCTATGTTCAGATTTTCCCTGTCTAAGATTCCTCTGTCTCGTTCTGTCTTCCCTCCCATTCAAAATGTTCACAGCAGAACAGTCACTACGACTGTGAGCAGCGCCCTCCGGAGGCCCGACGTTCCAAGCCCAAGAGGTCTGTTTGTCAACGCCTGCTTTTTTACTCGCCATACCTACCAGCTCAGCTCCAGGCCAGATATCTACGCCTCAAGACTTCCTTAAAGCCATTGGCCGTTCATCTGAGACCAAAATATCCATAGACAGCTGGGACGCATTCTGGCGTACATCCGGTTCGGATATGAAGAATGCTGGACTGAGCATCCAAGACAGGAGGTTCGTACCTCCTCGCCTATGTTGTCCCTCACCAGTGCGTCATGCATCATTCAGGTATATTCTTTGGTGCATGGAGAAGTTCAGACAGAATCAACCAATAGAAGTATTCGCGCATGAGCCAAGACCCAAGAAGAAAATACGAGGGTGCGTACATGTAGTCACTTCTCATGAAATTTTGCCTTGTGTCTAATGGTAGTGCTGATTACTTAGTCGAGGTCCCGCTGTTCAATTCGGAAAGCGCATCCGCTCCCGGAGAGATCAGTAGTGCCATGCTCCACCGTATTTTCTCTCTCTCTTGTGTCATTATATGCTATCTCAACGATATCCACTCAACAACCTTTGTTAAACTCTGTCGCTGTTGCCAACTTGGAGCTATCCACGCTCACGGAGATGAATGATCTTGTTGCTTAAACTGCCCTTTGTTTCCTCCTGACAGTTTCCCACGCGTCACACTGGAAGTGTTGTTGGGAGCTTCATTCATTCCACGTTGCAGACCACGCGTACGGAAGTCAAGCCGAGGCATGTCTTCTGACGTTAATCTACCTCTTACGCAGAAATCCTGCAAGCAAGTTTCACGTACCACACCTTATTTCAAGCGGAACGCAATGTCAAGGCATGCGGATTGCATATGTCGCCGGAGTTAATTGCAGGTTGAGCCCTTTGTTGTGCCCTCAACCAATTATTATCAGTGTTGTTTATGAGTCCACGTGGCAATCAGGCGTACTACCCCAAATCATCACATTCCCACCGCGCTTTGACCTTCTTATCGCGATCTAGGAACTTCTAGGAAGTCATTCAAGCGCCAGCTTTTGAAAGTCCCCTAAGATCCCTTTTGTTCTGTTCCGAGAGAGCGGATAGGCACTGGGGTCTATATTCGGGCAACACCTGGAGCGAGGCTGCCTCGATGTGACTTACATCGAGGGTAGGGTGTCGGAGTTAGCTGAAAGAACAAAACGAGGTTCGGCAAGGTAAAGTTGAGACATGAAAGAAATAAATCTATATAACCAGTCCAGTGCAACTCGCTCTAACGCCTTGCTTTAATCCTTGCTTCACTCGCCATGACATCCACCATCTACCGTCGTCAGTCTATGGCGACTCTGTACGAGAAACTGCGCGCTCAAGATGGAGAAGATCACATGGCATGGCTTGCTGAAGTTACTGCTGAGTTCGACACAGATGATAAGCCAGAACACTTCGTCCATTCTATCCCAAGTCCACCTTCAGCAATTTCATCTGCTTCATCTTCAACTACTTCTTCGCCTCAAAACCCGATAACTGCCTTGGACTTGAATGATCAATCCGACCTTGAGTCCGACTCTGATTCCGACTCAGAGATCGAGCCCATCCATAACTCCGATGGGATTTTGCTTCAGCCTTATGACGCTATCCAATATTCCTCTTCAGACTTGTGCGTTATGTTTGTATGTCGTAACGAATTGATCATCTCATAGTCGGGCATAGCCTAGCTCGCGCTCTTGATCAAGTCGTAGATCTGCCTTATATCCCTCCTCCCGTCGAATGCCATCCTCCCATCAGCTTGGGGTACAACACAGAGTCCCAAGTCCCGCTTCCAACGGCAGATATTTCCACCTCTCCCTTTGTTCTGCAACCGTCTCCTCCCTTACGATTTGTTACGCGTTCCACGCGTTCCTTCTCAAAGCGTGACACTTCTGCTTTGCTACATGACCTGGATGAATATGTTGAAGGGAATAGTGATGCTGAGGAGACAGACGACGAATATGTCCCATCTTCCCTTAACTCGAGGAAACGTCGTTCCCCACGTAATAGCGGTGGGCCCGCGGTTGGCCCCAGCCACCAATACGCATCTCCTTCGAAACGACCTCGCCCTGCCCCCCTTCCCCGGAACGTGCAAGCCGCCCCGGGCACTGTTCCAAGCCCTGCGAGCAAATCGAACCCTTGGGCCTGTCCATATTGCTCGTGGGTTCAGCGTAACCACCGTACGCCTGACCTCAAACGACATGTTCGGACGCATACGCGTTTCGAGAGACCTGCACAGTGGGTCTGCTGTGGTATACCCTTCGAATCGGCTACAAGATATAATGTTCCCCACGACGCTACTCCTTACTTTCGTGACGAAAAGCAATGGATTGGAGGATGTGGGAAAGAGTTCAGTCGGCGAGACGCACTCAAGCGCCATCTTGGCAATGACCACATCACTTGTATCGGAGATATCGACGCGTTTGCTAACATCTCTGATAATTGAATGTACGGATTTCGATGAAATGATCGGTCAAGATCATCTGATAGGTATGCTCATGTTCCTCCTTTTTGTTACGGACCAGAGCGCTCATGAGTTTGCACAACAGCAACCTTCATATTTTCTCAAGATATACCCCAAGGATTAAAGCAGCGCTTATATTTCTCATGAATTTGGAACGAAGATTATGCATATGTATCACGTTTCACAATTGTTGCACGAACTATCAGGCTGTACTTTACTTACTTGTATTTTCTTACCATTCGTCACGGTCCTGGTATCGCCATGTAATCTTCCATATAACAATCGAGTTATCCAGGTTCTATTGTTCCAATCATGTTATCTTTGTTATGAGACACTACCTGAGGCTGTGACTGGTGCGTTTTGTTTGTTTTATATATCCATCTGTGATTCAGATCAATTATTCCCGAACGGAGCACAGTAGTGAGATAACAGAATGGCTTGAAGATCCATCCAATGAATGCAATGCTACTTCGCACCCAACTTCTGTCCTTGTATCCAAACACCACACCTATTCCGCTCGTCTCCTATGCACCACCACTTTTCCAGTGAATCCAATGTAATTCCTGACTGTGCCTCAAAGAAGTCAAGCGCACCGACTCCCTTGTCGCCATCTTTGAGCACTTCGACTACAACATCGTTCATTTAGACACCATTGCAATAGTTGTTCAACTCACTGCATTGAGCGTCAAAGGGGGCACCTGCTTGGAAAACTCCAGATGAAAGGCCAAGTGAAATAGCGCCTCCTCTTGTAGCCAGATACAACACGTCTTTCCAATCAACGGCGAGCGATACTCCATTGTTGCTAGAATTGTCGGATATCTTTCTTGTACCTTCTCTGATCCTGGAAACAGCAACGGCCTGCCTCATGCTGTTCATGATATCTATGCTATAACCGCCAGCAATATCCGTGCCAAGACCGACACGTACGCCGAGGTCCAACGCTTCACGGAGCGGGAACGGCTTTTCTGAAAAATATGAGTTCGAGAGAGGACAGTGTGCCACTGCAGAACAACTGCCAGCCATCCGAGTCAGCATGTCTGTGTCCAAGAATGTGCAGTGGGCTTGAACGGTTTTCGTTGTTTGTAAATTGCACTAGGATTTGAATGTCATCAGCCCCAGCGCCCGTGAAGAACCGAGAATCACTCGCTTCGTCAAAAATGTCAATATCATGTTTGTTGCGTTCGTCCAAAACCCATTGCACTTCTTCGCGAGCCTCCGCCATGTGACTCTGGATTCGTACTCCTTTGTCATGAGCGAGTTTTCCGAGCCCTTGCAGAAGATCATCCGAGCATGTAGGTACGAACCGCGGTGTGATCACAGGTTCAACAAGGCGTCGGTGTGGCTCGTAAGACGAAACCAGGTTGCGACAGCCATCGATGAATTCCTCGGCAGAGCGCAGTGACGATGTGGCGGAAGGTTCGATGTATGTGGGTCGAGACGAGATATCCATCGACAACTTCCCCACGAACGCTCGTATGCCAACTGTCTGCATGGCTTTTGCTAAGATAAGACTGGGATTTCCTCGGATCAGCACCCCGTTTCTGAGACGTCTCTGTTAAGCTTGCCCTTACTTCGTCGTAGTGTTAATAGTTCCGAATAACAGAACCGCGCCAGTTCCAGCATCTCTTAGGCGTTCTGCTAGACGTCTATAGACCAACTCCGCCAGTTCCGGTTGGCTGTCCAAGCTTTCTTCGGCCTTGAATGCATATTCATTTAGCCATTGCATCAGGGGAAGGTGGAGACCAGTTCCCTGGAAGAGGAACTGCGGTGCATGGAGATGCAGATCACAGAATGTCGGAAGGAGAAAACTGCCAGATGGTAGCGTTGTAAGAGGTACGCCGCTTTCTCCCAGAAAATCCTGAGATGCTTCGGAGTCAGCGGGTCCAACATAAGTTATGAAACCTTGTTGGTCTACAACTAAGCACGCGCAGATGTTAGTAGCATGTCTCGAGGGTTGCAACGTTTAATGATTTAAAATATGGAATCACTCACGCAATAGATGATCCTCGAGAATTTCAAGTTGTCCCAATGAAGGGCAATGCACTAGAGTGCCTTTGAATGCTGTTGCGATCTTCGTCGTCGTTGACATCCTTGTTGATGTACTTAATGTTCATACCAGCATCATGATCGATAACTGATAACTTGAAGATATATAGGGAATAACGGCCACCCGTCCTTGACAAGTTGACTCATGGCATCACATCATCAAGTTGATCACATGTAGTTGCGTTGGTGATGTCCACTTCATGTTTCACAGGTTCTCTACTCTACACGCTTTATTCCGTAACCAATCTATCGTTACATCCTCCAGATGGTCATCGAAATCTCCAAATTTCTCGTGAAGATTGTGATCACGAACGAGGGTAATTGCGCGCGAGGGTGAATCAGGGTTGGTCAACGAGAAATTCGATCCCGCTGTAAATGCAGGGGTTTGCGCTACGTACGGTCGCCAGAATGACGTGGAAGGCTGTGGTAGATACGGCTGTCGGATGTCAGACAGCTATGCATGGATGAATCAGTATCAGTAACATACGATCAAAGCTGGAACTCCTGCTCCCAACTTGTCGCCATCGATCTTTAAAGGAAGACTTCAATAGTTTCCCAGTCGTGCATTATCCATCTACTCACAACAAATGCAACTGCATCGCTGAATTGATCACGAATTTTTTGCGCGACTCGCTCGCCGACAGGCGCAAGAGCGGTATCGTCTAGCTTCTCGCTTGCTTGATAATATCCTACTAGAGTCATCTCTTGTGCTTCAGCGTGTCCTTTTGCCTGCAAAGTCGGTGTTAGTCTCGAGTATCACGGCAGAAAGGTTGCAATAGGATGAATGTGACGTACTAAATCAAGTCCAATCTCCATCATAGGACTGAGGCTTGTCCAGTGATGGAGCAGGGGAATTACATCCTCGATCACAACCGCGTCTGAGGTTCGTCTTCCAAGCAGAACGCCATTCACTGGCAGATGAGGATGCTTTGCCGCGTGAAAGAAGATCTTAAGGTACGCGTTCTCAGAAAGAGAGTAAGACGCCATAGTCACGGATCTTCTCGGTGTCTCCTTCAAGTACGGCGCGGTTGTTGCAGGTGCAAGATGGACCATTACGTTGACGCAGGTCAGATTTGTCACACCGTGACGGTGTATATATAGAATCTCCCCTATAATTTGTGCCGTTGGCATCGACATCATCAACTTCAAGTTGAGATTTGCTACACTGACACTGTAGCCTCATTTTCTGCTATACCAAGTGTGGTGATATATCGCGATACGAGTCAAAAACGATTTATTCGTGCTTATACTATGCTACGCTAATAGAAAAAACCGGTCCGTTAAGTACCTGTGCACGTAAGAGCCCATCATGGGTCCAGTCTTACAAACCATTATTGAGCGGAAGCTCCGATATGCGCTCGCATCCAATGCAAGTTCCGATTCCAACACCAAGTTCCACCATGACCTCTTACTCGTACTTAGGGGCGCGGGTCGCTGAATTGGAATTGAAATCGAGCCAGCAGTGCCAGCAACTCATACAGCTCAGGGACGACCTAAAAGATGCGAGTTTTCTGTATGCTTCTGCGAGACAGTGTGTTAATTATTGTGTTATGTAGTTGACAAAACTACTGATACGAGATGTTACAAAATTGGAGCAGGAAACGGGGATGGATAGTCACAAGGAGCGGGCCCCGGGGAAGCCAGAATGAATGCTGCGCTGCCTGCTGAAGACAGGAGCGAACTTCTGTGAGATGGTCTGAAGTTGGTACCTGATTCGTCAGAACTGACCCGAGGCTCCTCGTCAGGACTCAGAATCAGCCTCCACCTTGTCAAATTCTTACTCTTAATCTTGTCCCGTCCTCCTCCTCGTCCCCTTCGTCTAATGTGATATCTTCTTCCAATGTGCATTGCCTAGTGCATGGAGATGTCTATCGGACCCACTGAGTGACATGATGATGGACCGATCACAAGGAACGAAGAAAGTAAGAACTGGTATCACGGCGCAAGAGCTTCGACATGGAAATTTGTCGTATAATTAGTGATTCAATCTGATGAGACCGAATCGCTAATTTATGGTGAACTTCCAGGTGAGAGTGGCGAGTTTCATAGTACAGAAGGAACGACTCGGACTGTCTTCCTTCTGAGTATTTGGTCAGCGCTGAGAAATAGTACTGTAAGTTGACCAGCACATTAAGGCTGATGCTGACCTCAGCGTGCCATCGCTTAGCGCCGAACTGGGGAGTTTTTGGTAATCTAAAATACAGAAGGAACGACTATCTTCATTCTATTAGGGTCTGCCTACGGGAGACTATGTAGTAATCTGACGAGATCGTTGCAATCAGTTGAACAACTTGAAATCCTAAAGCTTACATAAATGATAAAGTGCAAAATTCGCACCGTACGTCCCGGGTCGTGTAGTCGATAGAAAACGTGGCCCAAGGAAGGTTCGCCATCGATTGTGCTCCATTGCAAGTCAAGAACACTCTATTCCATGACGTCCAGTACCCCGGAGATATTCACTGCGACCTCAGCGTATTCCCTAGCTGGGGTCGCTGCCATTGCCGTCATTGCAACCACTGGCGCAAAGGTTTTACTCCCGAAGAATGCGCGCTGGCAGGATTCGTTTACCTTCATCTGGCTGGTTCGTTGGTCTTTTTGCCCATCCTTTCGTACTTAACAATGATATCCACAGACATTTGACGCGTTGATTCAC
Organism: Rhizopogon vinicolor AM-OR11-026; assembly: GCA_001658105.1. Lineage (NCBI taxonomy): Eukaryota > Fungi > Basidiomycota > Agaricomycetes > Boletales > Rhizopogonaceae > Rhizopogon > Rhizopogon vinicolor. Next base: position 39,564 of record KV448278.1, on the reverse strand, counting down.
TTCTCATTCGAAGGATCATTCCTCTACCTTTCGACCTTTGGCAGGACTGTGAACTCCAGTGTGGGACCATTTGCTGAACTGTGTGAGTAATAACCTACGATGCGCTGTTGAGTCGATCGGATTGACGAATATTCAGGGAAGGAGTACACGCGTGCGGATGCACGATGGGGTGTTTCTGATCCTACTGTTGTTTCCCTCGAGATTTTGACAGTCCTAGGTGCTGCGCCTATGTGCTGCTACATCATACGGCAAATCGTCAAGGATGACCCTGCCCGTCACTATTGGATTATTGTCTTGAGCACTGCTGAGCTGTATGGCGGGTATGTGTGTTATGGCAAGTGACCGCACGTGAAATTAGTGATTCCATTTTCTAGATGGATGACGTTCTGCCCCGAATGGTTGACGGGAAGCCCAAGTTTGGATACTTCCAACCCGCTCTACCTCTGGGTTTATCTTGTCGTAAGCATGCCGCATCCCTTACTATCAGTTGTCTTGACTGATGTGGTATTCTGTATCGTGCCCAGTTCATGAATGTCATGTGAGTTTAATCGCAATATTTTTTATCATGGTCGAATCTGATGGTATATCCCAGCTGGGTAGCCATTCCACTCTGGCTGATGTGGGATTCCTATGGGCATATTTCTGGATCACTGCGCCGTGCACAGGCAGTCCAAAAGGTCAAGAAGAACTAATTGCTCGCGTTGATGTCTATACCAGTCAGTATCTATGTTGTCCAACTCTTATTATAATTATTTGCGCGGTCTAGTGGATCACTCCCAGTAGTCAGATGAGAAGGCAATGCGCGTGCGTTGAATTTTGGAAATAAAACATAATTTTTCTAATAGTCCGATAAAGTCCATGAGAGATACCAGGTTTATACTTAATTGAATGAAAGAAACCTGGTTCTGAAGAACCAGCAGAATCAAGTGCGGGCCATCAAGTCCGTGACGAAGTTAATGAAGTTAACGAAATAAAGCAAAAGTCCATATTCATCCAAAGCTTTCATCTAAGTTCGATCGGAAGCACAAGTCTAGAAGATGGTGAACTGAGGAGAAGCATTCCCAGAGTCACCGATCACTAGAGACGCATGTAAGTTATGCACGCAAGCAAATGACGAACAATACATACAGACAACGATAGCGTTACTGCGAGCCGACGTGTTCTGAGGAACAGTGAATGAGACTGAACCTGAGCTGATGGGGAAATCAAATGCGAGGGGGTTCTCTGCGGGATTGCTTTTCAACAACTGCATCAAAGACACATGTATGAAATTAACATACTAATGTCCAAGTTCTCGGATTTGTTTTCCAAGTATCCCAGCATCAGGATACCGGTTGAATTTTGCTTTTCCTCAGGGATGTTGTCCGTCTTCCACGACACAATCTGGACGGAACCACGTCCCCAACGCGCGCCAGCGGCAGGGCATGTAATAGTCGGGCTCCATGCAAGCAGCTCAACGGGAGCAAGGGGAGCAGCGATAGCAACATAAGAAAGGGCCAACATCAGGGCCGAAACAAGAGAAAACATGGTGCTGAACATTTCGAAGTCGTGAAAACGAGTGTTATGTGCTGGGCGGGCGATTGGTGTTGTGTCGGATTAGCTTTATCGTGTCGATAGAGAAAAGGGGACGATGGGTGAAAGTTGAATTTAACGGAGGGCTTTATATAAGATATACATGCGCCAAGAAGTTGGTTCTGTTTGTCGGCAATGGTGGCGGATGGCTGGAACCTGGAACCTGGAGACGTAAGAAAGATCTCGCGAAGATTGCAACGCGGTTGTACGAGGCCGCCTATTGACTTCGAATGATTTAAGCACCGTAAGCCAAGCCTCAGGAGATCAACTATTTCTTGAAGTTGGTAGTAATTCATGCAAGACAGGCACATGCACGGCGTACAGTCAAATTCATGAGTGACGCGAAGTTGAACCATGTGGAACAAGTTGCAACGGACAACTATATGATGGGGCCGCGGATGCTTCCGAGTTAGTACATAGACTATTATGGCAATTTCTGCCTTTCATCCGCGCTGGACACACCTCATTCGTTGTAACATCGCCGACTGTCGGATTTATGATTCAACCACTCCGTACGTTGACCACCCCGAGCATGAATTGCTAAAAGTGGAAGAACGCGCTAGTCACGGAAGATCATGCGTCTATCACGTGATATGTCACACCGTGTTTCACATCACCTGGCCTCCTGCAACGTTGACTCGATATGCGCGCCTCGGAAGCCTCTGGCCCTCTGTCCTAGGGGCTGCACACCTTCCACAGGTGAACCATGACCATTGTTCTACATTTTCTTCAAGTTCTCTCAGCACCTGTGGATCCTGGTGCTTACGCCTTCACACCATGACTGGGGAGCCAACTCAAGTCACCCCAAGTTGTACATCACACTTACAAGACCCAACTTATCTGAAATCGCCTCTGGAATCCATCCTAAACTCCTTGCAACCTGATTCTACCCACTCCAATCATGACTTACTGGATGCGTATAGCACATTCTCCAATCGAATCAGAGCTGAAGCTCGAGAGCTTCAGCAGACTGCCACATCACTACCAGCCTTGGAATGCTTGCACATGAACTCACATTCATTTAGCCAAGCTTTAAAGCGCGATATTGCTATTGCTCATATCGATCCATTTGTGTTCCCAACTCCCAACTTTACTCCCGGAGATTCTCTACTCTCAGGGCCCCGACAATCTACTGTTGATGTGGTCAAACACGCTGGAGATATGTCTGCACTTTGCCAACAAGCCCTTTGCGCCCTTTCCGCTGTTTTTAGATTCCCTGCACTGTATTCGTTATTTTCTGGTACGTGAGTTATGTCGTGCATCCGAAACTATATCTTGATATTCTCGCTTGTGTCAGGCCCCGATATTTCTAGTCTTTTAGCCGAAATTCTCAACATTACTCTCTCTCCACGGCTGCCCATCCTGAACAGCGCTAAAACGTTTTCCCTTGCCTTGTGGATCCTGCGCTCTCAGCGATTGCCGCAAAGTTCGCTATCGCCTCGAGCATCCGACATAATTTTGGTCCTTCGAGGTACATTGCGTACTCAACCTATCGGAGAGCAGTTCATCCAACTCGCGGAAGATGGCCTTAAGGTTCGGGAAGCGACTTTCTGATATGGATTCTTGCTGACACAATGTAGGGCATATATCATCTTTTGGAATTCTACCCAACAACATTCTTCATCCATGTAATTCAGCTACTGCCTTCTGTTCTCTCATATCTGCTTTGTGATACTTCTGCCATCCGCCTTCAAGCTACACTAGCTCTGGGAAGAATAACTCAAAGTCTGTTGGATAACTCCCTTTGCATCACGCCTGATAATCGCCGAGCTACGTCGGACTTCGTTTTGGACTTCCTCGACACACAATGCGCAAGAATAACTTCACCACAGAGCTCAGGACTCCAATACATCGCTCTGGCAGCTATGTCTGAGAAGGAGGAATCTGGACCCGCCAACGGACCCGTTTGGCTAATGTCAACGATCGCGTCCCTCATCGTCCTCTCCGATCATGGTCTATTTTCTCACTCCAGGGCATTCAAATTTATTTTACATTTTGCTGCATCGGCTCTCGCGCATCGGAGATCAGTGGTTCGAGCGTTGGTCCCACACCTCTGGTCATGCATCGTTTTTGTGTTTTCAAGGATTCCTGAAGAAGACGTTCGCACCAAAGAAGCGGTCTTCCTCTTTCTTAGTCAGGAACCAGGGGGTGGCATAGGATTAGCTCTTGTCACGATGCTTCTGAATACTTCAACAACGCGTCCATCGTCCTCAATTGAGCAGGTCACGTCGTTCGACGCGGTGTCGAGGGTGCTCACGCTTGTGCACGACATGGCACACAATTCAAATAAACACACTTCTTCGGATAGTCTTTCGCTCCTTCAAAAGCTGATGAGCGGAGTAGGAGCTCCCGCACAGGCGTCCACTCTCGAATTGACTGCCAATCCAGTGAGGTTACCCACGCCGTTATTTGACGGTAGCATAATCACTGCCAATTGGGATCGGCTGAAGTCTATCTTGCGTTCCATCCATCGCCCTCCAATCACTGAACTACGGCACCTCTCTGAGGCAGAAATTCTTCACCATCGAGCGCTTCTACGCTCCACTTGGGCGCAACTGGCTCGGTCACGGATGATGATGGTGTCATACGAAAGATGCCTGCCTGTTGGTACTTCCATGCGCGCTAATTGTCACCGACTGAATACCACTCTACAGTCCGAGTTGATCCACATTTGGCAGTCTCTACTCTTAGTAGAGGCGCAGCTAACCCAAGGATTCCATCACCTCACTACCTCCGCTGATCTCGCGGAGCAATCCGCACTCATCGTCACTGGTTTTATCCCACAGACCTTGAGACATGCCGAAGGACCTCCTGTAGTACTGATTGCGACTCAAGTTCGTGCACTGGCTGCTATCGCACAATTATGGTCTGTGATGAAAAATGTCTTCGCTTCACTGTGCATATCTACTGCTGCGAAGACTATTCTGACGGATTTGTTGAAGCACGATTTCCTTCTCACTGACGAAGGCGTGCGGGCTCGGTGGAGCAAGCTCTGCGCTGATCTTATGGTCGCTGCGATGCCTTCATGCATCTATGAGTTTCGTACCCTGACCTCCTCGCAGGCGACAGAAAAAATTGCACGAGAACTGTGGTCACTTGTCGCGCAGTCACTGCTATCACAGTCCGAAATGCCCTGTTGGCTTGACAACGTGAAACTTCTCATCGTTCCTTTGGGGTAGGTTACTTGTATTGCCGCTTCGATTTCATCTTGACAATAGTTCTAGATCGTGGGCGATGTCTGATGTGGAGTTAGATGTCTGGAACTCGTTGCTGCAGAAGACGCTCACTGCCGCAGGTCAGGCTTCTGCAGCTTCGTCGGATATCATCGACGCTTTTGCACAGGCTGTTTCGCCGGTGGCAGATGTGGATCGGTAAGAACCCATCATGAAATATAGACCGCCGACTTATTTCCTATATAGAATGATATTTTTGCAATCACCTCTGTCGCTCCTTTTGTCTTGTTCCATATCGCATGCAAGCCTTCCCTCGGATTCGTTATTGAGCATCGTTAATTCTGTTTTGTGTGGCACCTACAAGCCTGATGCGGAGTTGATGAATGGCTCTCTGCAACTTCTTCAGAAGATCCAAGAGGTCATAGTGGTTTCTTCGCCAAATAATGTGTTGCGTATCCTCGAGTCACTTCGGACAGGACTGCAACTATGGATAGAAGACAAGGACGAGGTGCTCGCGGAGCATGTTTTCAATTCTGTAGTCCGTCGAGTTTTTTTTGTTAGTCCAATGACTTGCTCACTTCGGATAGATTATGTCATTATACTCGGATACGCTCACCGTCCTGGAACGACATCCCCTCAGCCTTGACTTTCTGCATGCAGTGGAATCCTTTTTGGCTGCTGGATTTTCTCGCATAGTTCCACCGGCCTTCGGGCCGCTTGCATTTGAAAGATTCTGGAGGGCTACATATCATGGGCGACGGCAATTCTCTTCAGGCATCCCTACCGGTGTGGTGTCACTGCTATCAGCGTTCGTCATGGTGTTCGGAGGCGACTTACTGGCGGGGGTCTCGTTGGAATCACAATCCACGGTATATTATTTAAGTCATCTTATTGATCAGCCACTGAGTATGACCAACTAGACAAGCTCTGACTTGCCCTCTTCCCCTATCGGGGAGCATTATCCCATCGATATAGCTGAAGCGGCCACGGAATATCCTGTATTCAACGAGGCACCTCATGTAGGACACCCTTCGGGTGATGCGACCCCACGCAATCTTCCTTCTCACAGTGCATCAACGGTACTTCCCCCTGATCCAGAGTCTGTGCTTCACGACCCTCGGGACAATTTGAACACTACCCATGAAATTCTCACACCATATCTCCGTGGCCCTTGTGAAGGTAGTGCCGTTCATTCAGATGGACATTCATCTTCATCACGCTCCTCGAAGCCCACGCCTCGAGTTGTGTCAGGAACAAAAAGGAGACGTCAATCGCAAGGTTTTTTTTATACTAGAGTTTTATTAATCCGTTTCTACGTTTAACACGCTTTTGGTAGATATCACGCCACAAAAACGACGCCGGACGGTCTCAAGCATACATAAATCTCATCCGTCTCGCTTTACATCGGAGCCTACCAATAGAGTCACATCGAAAGTCTGCATCCCTCGACCAGTCTCGACTCCTGCTGAACAAAGCCAGAGGGTGACATTTGACGGCATTGTACTCCCTACATTGCGTCAAGTCGTTGCTGCTGAGCAAAGTCGGAATTTTTGGATGTCAACAGGAAGTCTGCAGTCAGAAGCTGCTGAGGCGTTCCGATTCAGCGATCCGCCGCGCTCAATCCGTACACTCTCGATTGCATCTGATGACTCCGATGATTATGACAGCTGGGAGATTCGCTGCCCTGAGATGAGCACCTCAGGTTGGTCATCATCCATCTATGTATCTGCACTGACGCCCAACAATTGACAGAAATGGAGGTCGATGACTCCCTTGCCGAAGCTCCCGAAAGCTCTCTCGTTGAGAGTAGTAATATTTTGCAAGAGAGTACGTCGGACATGTCCCTCTGCAGTTCTCAAAGCACTTGAGGATTGACGCTGTTACTAAGTAATGGAAACCCTGGAAACGCGACCAACGCAGGTGCACCACCAACGCTCTAGATCACAAGAAGAGAGTCATCACATCGCACAACACTACACGCCGTTGAGGCGTTCGAATACCGGTTCTGGCCGTCTGGATGCATTGCGCGACGTGTACGCGGCGGTCGCTAGTGGGGCTTCTCAGATACCAGTCCAGGAACTGCTCCAAGCCACCAAGCTCGTCCACCAGATTGGTACGGTCCTTAGTGAACAGATGGGTAAGAAACTTGGTGGTTCTTTATGATGACGCAGGAAGGTGTATGCTCGGATGGGATATCCAGGTTCAGGAGACTGCTTAGACGCTATCATTATTGGTCATTATTAGAAGGGACTTGGAAGCATTTGTACCATTACTTACTGATCATTGTTTCCGCGAAGTGGAATGCACTGTTATTCGGACGAGAAGATCGGTGAAAATTGGTGCACATATCATGCAGTTACTGACTGATGCATTACTGTATGACGAGCAAAGTATCTTTGCAAAACGACTTTTAAATTGCTTTCTTGATGACTATGAATGCTGTAATTACGGGGTAACGACAAAATAGCTACTACTAAGTATAAACACAACGAGTTAATGATACATATAATGCGGATGAGACGAGACGAATGTTGGGATGTGTGCAGTAGATACAATGCAAGTCAGACTGTAATACTTGGCTTCTCAGAAAGAGAAAGCATGCGATTTCTGCGACGGATGACCAAATCTCTGGACGGACTCGAAGACAGGGGGTCGCTAGGGAGGTCATGCCCTATTCTTCGTGGAGCAGGGGACACCAGATGTTGAGGAGGCATCTGTGGGGCTTGGAGATCATCGCCTGATCCTTCCGATGGTTGATGCGGAGACCCAGTGAGCATGATGGAATCATCTAATCAGAATGATGAGTTACAAGGTGAGAAGATCGACGTCAAATCCACACTCACCACTACCCGCCATCTGGATGTCTTCCAGAGCTTTCAAGGGCGAAGAAGACAGGTATTCGTCCTCATCGGTCGCTTCCGAATCATCCCAGAGCCTCATCCTCTTCCGCCGGCCATCTTCAGACTCATCTCGTTCAGAATCCGAAAGGACAGGCAAAGAATGCGTGCGTCGCATAACTTTGGTGGGCGTACTCGCAATTGTGCGCTCAAGACTAGCTCGGCGCTGCATCCGCCACCCATTCTGAACTTCCTGGAAGGATGGAAGCACAACGGCATCCATGACCACGCGTTTCCGCTTCTTAGAGGTATGGGTAACTGAAGACAAACAGAGACTCGGGATCGACGATCGAATTGGTGAGAGAAGGCTGGTCTCTACAGCCAGTTCGTCCTCGAGATCACTATCCCCATCCATGCATGGAAACTCGATAGAAGAACGGATGAATGTTCCAGAAGCCCTCCTTCCTTTCTTTGTGACATCATCGACACAAGGCTCGTCGAGGGTTTGTCGTCTTCCAAGGATAGATGAGGCGCTCTCCTTGCCTGGGGAACTGTTCGCGATGCGTTGGACAACAGTCAGGACAGGCGACACGTTTTCCTTGTCCTCGAGCATCCGCCGCTTGCTCGGTGACATACTGCATGGCGTCTTTTCTGACTTGACTGGCAGCCTCCGGGGGGTCGAGGGAGGAACTGGCGATAGTGGTAACGTGGATGCGGGTGAGCGAAGCAAGAGTGAGTGGAATGACTCTGGGGTCGTTGAGGGCTTTTGGGGGCGAGGGGGTGTCGCGGCACGATTTTGACGTTGCGTTGGTGTCGTGGGATAGCATAGAGATGGGAATAATGGCGAGTTGGTTTCTAAAGTTGCTGTGGGCGATGTGGGGAAGAAAGCGGGTCCCAATCGACCAATAAATGGCGAAGAATCTGAGGATGGGGAGCCATCTTTGTCTGACCCGAATGGCGAAGCAAGCCCTGGAGATGTTTGAGAACTAGGGTAGGGAATGTCATCACTGCCTAGACCATCGGATGAAGATCCTGAACTGCTTTCGCCAATTTGAGAAATGGACTCGAAAACATCTACAGGCATATCCTCCACTGCAGGTGTGGGGGCAGACCACTTGACGCAAGCTTGAATCCTCTGGGGCCACCCTCCTTCCGGCTGCTCGTGATGCGCGAAAGTTAACTGCCAGAATTCTTCGAACGATTCATGGGCAATCGAGGGCTTGTCGTTGCGACCATGGAACACAGATTCGATCAGCGTTGACAGCGTATCAAGCACGTGAACACTTCTCGGGAGTTCCTGCATGCCCAACAAAGCAGTTTGATACAACGGGAGCATGTCACCCGTATATTCGTCCTCGTTGAATGCGTGGAATTCATCCGATATCCAAAGGCTGATTCCCTCTTGAAGCGTCTCCAGAAGGTTCAATCGTAGCTCGACTGGGCATGCGTCAACCACGCGGATCAGTGATCGTACCATCCAGATCGACGTGACCTTGTTCCGAGGCTCAGGTGGATATGTAGACTGCAGGGTATCGTTCACAAAGTCGAAGATATACGAAGGCATCTGGCGGACATCGGCCATGTCGAGGTGCGTGAGCAGCATATCAGCAACACGGGTCGACGATGCATAGGCGGGACATGGATTCTCGGAGACGATCTCTGCAACGCGATCGAGCACGGCAGAAGAATCGACGCCATAATCGAGTGCTTGATTGACTGCATGCTGGAGGAAGTTATCCCAGGTCTCGAACTCGCCACTGGTCATATCCCATGCGCTCGATTTCCTGCTGTGAGGTCAGATCTGGTCAATAACAAGTTCGACGAGGACGAGCTTACCCGAAAGGAACACCCAGTAACAAGACAGCTCCTTCCCAAGGCCCCTGGGCTTCCTCGGTCCACCTCTCAATGAAGCAACCCCAGACGAGGCTTTGGACTCCTGGTTCGTAGGACATCATGGCCATAGCACGCGATCTCTCTGCCCAGAATTCTCGTAGATCATCCACTTCGCAAACCACCAGAACCTCCGCACAGAAGTAAGCCCATTGTTTCCTAGCATCGTCCGGAGAATCCGTCTCCCAAACAAGATTGGCTTCATCTTCTATCAAACACGCGAGCAGCCTCCCGCCGGCAGAATGAAGTACATTGTCGGGGAAAGTGGTCCGCATCATAGTCCACAAGTCTCTGGTGACAACTAGTTTGAGAGCAGCATTAGACCGCGACGGCAGTAAGCTTGGCTTGCGAGACATAACAGGACTGGCATGCTGAGGTGGAGGAGGTCCAACCTTGGTCGAAAGGTCGAGCTTAGGGTCACGAAGAATGTCTACAAGTATCATAGCTGCTTTGGTTGCGAATTCGGCAGTTCCATCGTCATCGCCTTCATCTAAGTCCAACATGAACATTGAGCAGATGAAGAGTCAACTGACACACACCTTGTAAGACCGCCACGTTGGCCTTCAATAAGCCTTCCCATATGGCAAGGACTTCGGGCTACGTCTCAATAGTCAGTCATGCAACTAAAATCTAAGCGTATGACTTACCGGTGGCCCGCTATCGTCTGGCAGCTCAAGGCATGCAAGTCCAGATCTCCAGATGTCAATTAGGTTATCGAACACCCAACTGCGAGACAACTCGTCCCTCGTCAGGGACCGAACATCGGTCAATTGAGGACATTCGTCCAATATTGGCCTCACGGCGGTAGCTAATGTCTTGTATTCCGCTGTGAGAAGACCCGGATTGGATGAAAAAAGGGAATGAGGAATAAGTTTGTTCGTGCTCCAAGCTTCCTCGACGTTCTCGGCGCTCACTAGAATCCTCGCGATCTCCATTCCGTCGCCACAGGTTTGACCCCCCTTCTTGATCATGGCCTTTACTAGGGTCAGAGCCTTGGATAGGCGATCCTCGTCATCGGAGTCATCACCCAATAGAGCGGCCACCGTTGCCACACCGGCACCCATGTCAGTAATGGATTTAAGAAGTTTCCAGTAGTTCTCGCGGAGGAGGTCGACGTCCTTGTCGTTCAAATCAACCTCTTCATCAGAGACCATTGAGGAGCATGGACGGAAATAGGCCCAAGCAACACAGCGCCATGTAACGCAAGCAAGTCCTCGTACTGAACTTTTCTTGTTGCGCACCGCGAGTTGAAGCAATGCCGAGATAATACGGGTCAATCGAACGTCCACGTAGACCGCTGGCCCCAATAAAACAATAAAGCTCGCGATGACGCTAAGGGCCCAAACAGGCCCTTGTGCTGCATGTTGCGGATCCGACGCGTTCAGCGTTGTGCGAAGCGTACGAACGATTACCGGGTCCGATGATGGCTTTGATGGACTCTTCTTCTCAGGTGAACGTGTAGTATTTGTAAGGAACTTCGCAACTGCTTTGGAAATGCGCGTTTGCAGTGACGATTGCGGGATAGAAACGCAGGCTAAGACGAAACCACCGAGGGCGTGACATGCTTGAGTGCGGAGAAGCAGCGTTGGGGCGAGCAAGTTTGCCAGTATGGATGGAAGCAACTCTGTGAACGCAGGTACGAAAGTCGAGGGTTGATATACAGAAAGGTCATGAATTGCCTGCAGTAGAAGTTAAGCACCAAACTGATGCTAAAATGTCTTTTCTAACCTTCAGGCCATCGCAGGCGGACCCTTTTTTGCCTTCCTTGCCTAGTTCACCCTCCATACCTCGGCGCAGAGCAAAAGCAATTCGGGCGCTCGCTGGTACGAGGACCTCCTCTGGTAGGCGCTGGACTTGTAAAAGCCATATCGACAGTGCACACGTTTTACGGCCATTGGGGGTCGGGAGCACCTCGGCCAAGGGAATGGACAAAACAGCAGTCAACATTTCGCCCAATTGCGCGTCTAGGGGATTGTTAGGCTAAGCTTCATAATGCCAGCAGAAACGCACCTGTAAAGACGCGATAGACTGCAGGAAGGGTAAAAACCGCCCCAAGTAATCTCATCACCGCGTGCGAGGTCGTGCAGAGATCTCGCGCGTACTTTGCCTGCCCAGCCGACATACCGCGTTTCTTCTTCTTGGGACTCTGCTTCGGAGAAGGTAAAAGCATGGGAAGTTCTTCCTCTTCCACACAAGCAAAGGGATAATCCTCTGTTTCACTTTCAAGTTCGGGAGCCTTGGGCTCCACAAGTGCCTTGCCGAGATCACGACATACCGCGTCAGTGAAGGGCTGCGTATTCTTACGAATTGGCTGGAACAGAGGCCAGGAAGCATCCGCGTCAGTTGTGCCCATTACTGCTGATCTAATGCGGGCCGCGAGGACAGCGTAGGCATCAATGAGATCGGTAAAGGACGTCTCGGACGCCAGAATTTGAGACACGGGTCGCGTAAGATACGATAGATTTACAAGCGGGTCCTCTGGTTCTGGAGTTGCTTCTCGTTGTTCTTCCTCTTGCACGATGAGGAGCCTGGGCACTGATTTCTTGAGGATGGACTTGGTCGGGAGCTGCCGAGAGGCAGTTGATGGCAGGGGAACGGGACCCTTCGGACTGGTAAGGATGTGGTATTGGTTGTGTTGAGTCCAGGCCACACGAGAGCCAGGAAAGCCGCTGTCCTTGTCTCTGTGAGAAGTGCCCGGTGGTGTAGGCAGACTAGTGATGACTGCCATAGCAGTAAACGGGCAATTACCACGACGTCTGGGACGTTGAACAGGAGGTGTTGAAGGTGAAGGTGGACGTCGTGGTCGTGTCCGAAAACCTTTCGGCAAACAACCACGAAATTTCAAAAATAAATGCAATTAAACGCGTTAATGTACGCGTCGCGTGTAGTATATGCACTTGTTTGGCGTTGTGTCCTTTCCACAGTGCGCGACGCGACGGCGGCTTTGGCAAGAACACGAGACTGGTGGTCTCGTGTTCGTCATAACCTACTGCGCACTGCACAGCGCTCTCGGAGAAGTCAAACCACACTACCTCAGTTCAACACTGGGTCGATCGTTGACAAGGTACCCCTGCTTGTAAACCAGTTAGCAGTCGAGATCACAGAAGCGTGGAGATTGAAATTACCATGGAATCGGTAACTTAGCCAATGGCAGTACCAATGCTAGCAAGTTATCGATTCGGGTTTTTCGACAAAAGATCAATCAACAAGTTGCTAGCGATGGACGTGCATGCGCTTTGCTCGATTCAGCGCTCTACTCCAGATGCTGGAAAGCCACGGCGTCCAATGAACCCCACCGCGGTCCCCACCAGTGAAAACCTTGGACGAGGCCAATAAGATGCAAACTTCCGCAGCTCTTTCCTGATCACGCTTATCTACTAACGTAATCGCTGATTTCATTGGATCATGAAGTCATTGTCTTAGGCATACCGTGATGATAAGGATCCTTCCATACAATTACCCTTCAAGCTCGTGTAACTCGGACATCTCGAGAGCTGAATACCGAATTGCCACTGCAGCAGCGTCCTTCCCAAGTGTTCTTACCTGCTTACCATAGATCTGACGGCGTCACTCGGCTACTACTAGCCATGATCCTTGCTGGTACAGATATCAGGCCTGCAGCTCTGCTCAGACCCATCGAACAGCTTCATTTTAAGTCGTACGAGCTACGAACTCTTTTGAAATCCGCCAGAATACCAACTTGAAGCATCTCCGCAATGTTCAACGTTGCGACCTTCTTCTTTACTCCGGGGCCTTCTGACCCTCTTCAGCCTCTCGCTCTCCAGTCCGCATGTTGGATGGACTACTGGCAACATTCCCCTTATCTTTTACCCAAATGCTGATACGGTCTGAACCATTGGTCGACAATATGATGTTACCTAGTGAGTCTCCCCATGCTCTTTTTCGTCGCCGATGTCATAATCACCTGATGCAGGGCGAAATATTTCCCTGTAGGCCTCCCCTATAATTCCGTTGCGGTGATGTCCCTGATTAAACAGGATGACATTGATCTGGGTGAGCTTTCCACCGCTCCCATTCATATCCGACTCGGTCTGAGCAAATTTCTCAGGCAACCTTCTGGCAGCTGGCATCAACCTCTTTGACGGCGAGGTTGACATCAAAGTACCGAATCTGACTTCGGGTGATGATCACCAAATAGTTCATAAGTCCAGAATTTCATCCTACAAGCCGCACAACAACCTAATCGACGGTCACTCTAGTCTCAATTCCTCACACTTTCTACGCTTACGGCCCTTCCTACAGCTACAGCCCATAATTCGAAATCCGATCGAGACCCTGTCCTACCTAATAGCGCGACGGAGATTTAATGACAGTGTTGCATGGGGTGTAGATCTGCTCTATTTTTTTTTTTGGAAAGTTAACGGAATGGACGAATGTCATGGAATCACATCTTTTGGTTGATTGTTAGTTGGCGTTTGAATCTCATCGTTTGTCGTAAGGTTGGTACTTCTTGGGGGGGTCCATTACGATGGTGCCCAGTCCGGAAACACTCCAGTGTGGCATATCAAGGACCCTTTAACTGCATGCAGAGCACCGCTGATTCCAGTATCAGCCAAATTGGATGCCAGATTCGACATGCTGCATATGAAGGAAATCCTTATATAAGGTGAAACTGAAAAATATAGTCGGAGCGAATCACTGCAGAATCACGCTCTCTCAAGGTTCAAATGTCATCTCAAGGGGGCACTTGCCACCGAGCGGAGGCACGCACTTGTCAGAATGATACGCGGACTCCTAAGCGCGTCTATTGTAATCCAGACAGGGCAGTTTTTTTTAGATACCGCAGTGCCGTTAATTTGCCGGTGGCCAGTCCTTCTACATACCACATGCGGTTCGTAGAGGTGATAAATGAAAAGCCTGATGGGCCAAAAAGTGCCGTGAACGTCAAAATGGCACAATCATCCCCAGTAAATCCTGTTGAGATATCGCTAGCCTAACCGCTCCGGAAGCGTACTAAACAGCTACATGCCATTGATAGCGATCATGTAAAAACTCCGACAGGGCAGGAGAGGGGCAGTAAACGTCACGCTCCAAAAAAATGGCGTGTTCCAGGCGAATTGACTAGTGTGCTGTGATTCAAGTTGTTATATGATAGGTTCATTAGTAGAAGCGACGGTGACTAAGTCTACAGCAGAAAGATAAGATACGCACTAGCGTACGAGCATTCCCAAGTTTGGTGTATTAAGTGCAACGCGGTCGAATTGGCATTCAGTATATAGCCTCCGTGGCCTTCTAGCGGATACGCCAGTAGAGCGGTTAATCAGGCTATGTATTCGCAAAATGTCGTAAAAGGGGAGTGCATTGCGGTTTCATCGTAGCCTTTAGCATGGATGGATTTCTGGAAGGGGGCTGTTGTACTAGTCTTTCACCTATAAGGTAAAATAAACAGAAACAAGATACTCGGCCCTTCAGTATTTCCGAGTTGACCGTCAACCATGACCTCATGAGGAGCCACGTCGGCGTTTGACGTTTGCGTTATGCTATTCCTGTTCTTTAAAAACATGAATGCAACTCAATGGAAGAATGATCTTACTCAGCCTGATTAATCATGATCTGTAATCATCATTTGCTATGAGGGCCCTGGAGCGACATGAAGGGGCTTTATTCAGTGATATAGATGTCAGATGACACTCACTTTAATTATTATGCCATACGTCGGAGGCATGCGTATTGTTATCAGGAGCTACTTATCGTTGGTTAGTCTTACGTAGGAGAGCTCCGATAACTTGAGGGCTATAGCATGCTCAAATTTGAATGTTGCAAGCATCACCCAACCATCGAATTCGAGAGTTGAGAGTTGAGCGCTTGAGAGACTAACCAACGAAGTGCACCGGCTTCAAGGATGGCTGTGGCTGTGCACCGATACTGGCAATGGCAATGCTATTTTGTTAATCCTAATTCCTGGCCTTGAAAGAAGGAAGACAGTCGTTCCTTATATTTTGTCTTCTCAGTGTCAGGACATGCTTCACAAGACTCGCCCACCAAAGCTGCAAAAACGCCTCCCGCTAGCAGGTCGCATTCCACTAAAGTCAGCATCACGACACACTCAACCAAAGTCCGTACATTTCTCGTCAGTTGCCGAGAGCGAGCAACATGACGAGTCCGAAGCATCGTCTGTATCAGGTAGCGGTTCGGAGAGCGTTTTTGACGAGGGAGTTGATGCTGGCCACGACGAGGATGAAGATGAAGATGAAGACGCGGACGCGCCTCGAGTGGTGCAGTGGGTGGATGTAGATAGTGAAGCAGAAAGCCAAGCAGAAGACGAAATAGACCACGACGACACCCATGACATCCCATCCTCAAAGCCTTCCCGAGATCTAGTTCGCTCTCTCATTTATTTGTCGCTAATGCAGATATACTAACGAGTCCTCCTTTCAGCGGTCTCTCGAGGACGGTATGGTTCTGCTTTCTAGCATTTGTATTTTACCTGGAACTGATGCACGTATATATTCCAAGATTTATCATCGTTGCCTCTAGGCATGCTACGCAAAGCCCAGCGCACCCTCGCTCAAGCTCGCGCTTTGAGCGATTCCGAGTCCGAGTCTAATGCCTCTTCCGAAAACTCATCTGCAAGCGACGATGACGAACCCCCGCGTTCGACTACCGCCAAGGGTAAGGGCAGGGAAAAACTAGAAAGGGACCCTAAAATACGCAAAGATCTCGCCAAAAGATCCAGCAAACATGCGTAAGTGCTTGCAGCCCCTACACCCCTCACCCCTCACCATTCATCCCACCTCACAGGCCTACGGAGATAACCTCAAAGCGGCCTGTCAGCCGTCGGCGAACAGTGGTCGAATCCAAAGCACCAGTACGTCCCACCCCACCCCCATACCGTCACAAATTCATGTATATGAAAAATAGCAACCTCGAGACCCCCGTTTCCTACACATAACAGGCGACTACAAACCCGAAAAATTCCGCGAGCAATACAACTTCCTCTCCAGCCTCCACTCAAACGAACTCAAAACCCTGCGCGAGAGCCTCAAGCGCGCACGAAAGCTGCTCGCAAACTCTCCGCACGACCTGCGCGCAGAACGGGAGCGCGAAGTCGGTCGGCTGGAGCTTGCTGTGAAGAGAGGCGAGAGTACCGTCAATCGAGATAAACGCGAAAAAGTCGAGACGGACGCCCTGCAGAAGGCTACGCGCGAGGAGAGAGAAAAGAGGCAGCACGGAAAAGCGGGGTGGTGGATGAAAGCATGTAAGAACGCCTTTGCTTTCTCTCTGTCATCGGCGTCTTTTTCTTATCATCTTTTCTTTTCTTTTCGATACGATAGCCGACAAAAAGGAGTTGCTGATGAAGGCGAGGTATGAGGAGATCGCGTCGAGTGGAGGCAAACGCGCTGTTAAGAAAGCGATAGAGAAGAAACAGAAGAAAATAAGTCAGAAGGAGAAGAAGTCGCGTCCGTTTCCTGCAAGTCAAGCGGGAGACAGTGCTGGAGGTGGTCAGAAGCGACCCGCGCGGTTTGCTTTAGCGGAAGAGAGGAGCAAGCCATCGAAACGCAGAAAGTTCGTTTAGTAAAATTACATGCCAGTTCCTCGATTGCCGTCAACGAATGGGGGTATTATCCATTTCTACTGTAAGGTAATTGTTTGGTTTGTTTTCATCAGCCTTCGTGAAGATCGTGTATGAGGTCTAAAAGACCAATGCTAAAGACCGAAAAGATGAAAGAAAACGATGATGACGAGAAGAAGAATATGTGAACAGTAGAAAAAAAATATGTACAATAAAATCAATCAGCTATCCAAGACCAATGATGCGAATCCTTCCTCTTCATACAAGGGAAGATACACCCGGAGGTGAATGTATGCCAACCTCGACAGTCGTTCTGACAAGAGGCGAATCTCATCCACAAATGGCTCCATACCCGACGCCAACGCAGAAGGAGGCGTGGTCGACGCGAGGGCGGAACAGTCCAAAGGCTTGCCGAGGCACATCGCGGAGTCGCGTGACGGGAAAGTGAGCGCCACGACCTGATTGAAAACGGCGTCGCGGATCCTGTTACGCAGCATCTTGCTTAGCGGCGAGTGGGGACGCATGTTCGAATCTGACCACCGCTCTGCCAGCTTCAGCATGCGCTCATCTGGTGCGGAAGCGAGCGGCGGAGATACCTCGGACTGAGAACATGAAGGTCCCGAATGGGCCTCCTTTGCGCGCATGGCAATTTGCAAAACGATGTCCTGTCTGATCTTGGCCCATTTTTCATTGTCGGAGTCGGAGCTGGAGAAGCATTGGCTAAGATGGGATGACGAGATGTCCCGTATTTCCTTCTTGAGTGATGTCAGCTGAGCATCGCTCACTTTAAGGGTGGGATCGCTAGGGTCGGAAAACACGAGTTGGCGGAAAAGAAGAAGGAACATATACATAGCGGTGGCGTCTGAGGCTTCTCCAGAAAGGACGAGAAGGCGAGCGCCGTCCAGGTAAGTTGTTTCGGGGTATAAAGGCAGATGTGGTATTGTAGATTTTGAAACGCGTGGCGTAACGGGGGAAATGTGAGATGGGCCGGAAGGTGGATCAAAAACGAGGTCCGTGAGAGCCTTTAACACACTCAAATAAATTTGTTGCGTTTGAGGAAGTTGTCGATAATTTATGAAGCTAGAAGGAGCTGACGGATGAGGAATGGTATGCGATGACATGAGGTGTTGGTGAGCTGTCTGCATCCACTTCTGGGTAACGTTGAGCGAAGCACCATCCCCCTTGCGGCCTTTGAACGCCTTGAGCTCGTATTGTCCCGCGGTTTCTACGAGGAATGGGCGCAGGGTTTGCAATTGATGATTCGCAATGTCCTAAATCAGACAAGATGTCAGCGAAAGGAAGTAACTACCACTGGGACCAACTTACCAGTTTCATGAGCTCCAGTATATCGAGACACATTCGAACTGCCCTGACCGCGTCCGCTTTACTGCCACCGCACCCTGGTGCGCAGGCCTTGGCAACTTCGACCATAGCGTCAACAGCGCGGTCTCGCATCGGGGCGCAGTGGCTTTTAAGCGTCTGTCCGATCACAGTGAAAAGACCTGATGGATCAAAGAGTTCATGGCGCAACTCCTGCTGAATCAGCTCCGGATCAAATATAGATCTGAGATGCGCAGCCTGAGCAGCGTGTTGCTCAATTTGCGTCTGCAGAGTCGAAGGGTTGGCATATGTACCAGAGATACTTGTGAGCGGCTGAATGACGAATAGCAGTACTTCCAAGAACTCTGTTAGGAGTGGGCGAATGCGAGAGGGCATGCGAAGGGTGACGGCACGGCGTGATGGACAGTAAGTAGGGGTGGTTGTTTGAGGTATAGGGACACGATGGCAGACGCAAAGGAGGTCATGGGGTTTCCCTTGAGAGTCAAAGGAGACACAGGTGCAGCCGGTTTCAAGCTCCTGTGCAACAGCACGCCAATATTTGTCTGATAGATCTCGTTTCCGTCGTCCCGAGGTAGGACGGAACTGTAGACCAGCATCAAAGAGCAGATCATGACCTTGAAAACGATTAGATATTACAAAAACGATGAAAAACAAAGACTAACGAAGTTGGGGATTTCGAAGGATAGAGTTAAGATCTAGTTCTTTGAGGGTTTGGCGGTTGATAAGGGGGTGCATTGAGGGTATGTGGGGTGATGTGAGGTCGACGCGAGATTGGGGGATAGGTCGTAGGTCGTTGGGGCTGTCAAGGGAAGTAGAGTGAGGATCTATCCTCGGGACATTAGATTGCGGTGGACGATGGTCCGTCTTTCGGCATGAACGCCAAGGACTGCGAGGTGATGATGGTGTCCTGGCTGATGAATTTGGTCGCCTGTGACTTTTGAAGGAAGAGAGGTTGTCGGTGTCGACTCTAGGGCGCTTGTAGACCCTCTGTGGACAGTCTGGGTCGGTGGGAGTCAAAGGGGAGACGGGGAGTGGCTCAGTGGGCGAGTGTTCGGAAGGCCATACTGCGCGTGCGGTATCTGTTGATATCCAAGGACTGGAGGGTGGTTGTCGAGGGGCATTGGAAAGGTGGTGGTGTGGGGGAGAAGGTGGGTCAACGAGGATGTCATCGTTTGTCTGGGTGGAAGTGTCTCGTGGGACAAGGGAAGGCTGACATTCATCTTCGGAGTCAGACTTGAGTTTGCGTTTCCTGCAGTTGAGTGAATGAAGTGGATGACCCAAATCGCCCATATGAGAAGTTTTAAAAAAGCGGGCCTTGGTGAGGAAGTGGCTTGGACTCAAGATAAAGGAAAATTGAGAAGAGACTATTATATATGAGGCAAGAGGGATTAGCAACTCAGGGCGAACACATGGAAAAAGCCATGACGGCTACTAACCTGCCGTAGACCTCGAGGTGAGCGTTGAGGCGAGGAGGGTGGCTGGTTGAGAGTAAAGGGAAGTCTGGTAACGGGCCAATGGGTGACAAGGGGAGGATGTAGGAGGTGGATGGGGATTGATTAGGAAAAGGGAGTCTTATAGTAGCGGCGTTTCACATGGCTCGGCCCTTCTCTTCATCATGATTTCCCTTGACCGTCAAATCTCGGCTACCATAACGGTCGAATATCTCTCAACGTGTCGATACATATATTAACTAGAGCAGTTCCTTGTAAGGCACTGTCGCAATCCTGTCCATTTTACATGCCAAGCACCCTAATCATACCGGTATGATATTCCCTGCACACATCATGATTGGAATAGCCCCAAGCACACATATAATTTGTATTCAACCTTTATGTATCCACGCTCACGTATTTCTGCCCACTCTAGAAGTGGCAACCGCACTAACTCTTTACGTTGTAGACCCAACTCGAACCATTCTCCGCGGTTTCTTGTCTTTTTTTTGAGATCAATATCTGGCCTAGGGACCGTTACCCTCCTTCTGCTCCACCTCTCCACTTACATCGCCCGTCGATCCATATATATATATGAAATGCCCACTAGTTCATCAAGTGCGTACCCGCATCAATCTCCTCATCAACTTCCGCAGTTCCCTTATGTTTTTTTAAAGTTCAATCCCATCTCCAACTCATCCATCCACTTTCCTTTGGTTCTGCGTGAAATCATGATCGGACGGCAAAACTCGTGCTATCAACGTTGATTGGCATTGGCTTCAACTGTCCGTAACAAATGGATCATTCCGCAGACCACGGGCATATTCCGTACTCCTTCAGCCTCGTTGTCTCTCATTTTAGCCGTAACCTGTCATTTCATACAGCAATCGTGGAAAACCTCACCGTGCCTACACAAGATCTTATGCCTATCTTGGCCGTCGTGGAGGTTTCATTCACGTACCTTCTTTACTTCCTGGTCGATCCTTGCGGACTTTGTTTTGCTGTCATCGCTTACGCTTCTAGTATAGGGGGCCCCATCTACCAGACTGAGAGTGCCTCAGCTTGTCCACTGCTTTCCATGACCCTTGCCCGGACGGGAACGGCCGTGCCCTTCATATCAAACTCCTGTATCTTATCGATCATCGCACTCGGACGTATCATTAGCGCTCGTAAAGAGATTCTCCATAGCCGGCCATGAATAACAACGTTGAACGCTGTGAGAACGTTCCCCATCGATCCGAATTATCGCAGTTCTTGTGTGTATGTACAGCACGCACAAGGGATGGATGCGAAGGTCTTCGTTATAAATGTCCCGATATACTCGGCCACTGTCACCCCTACATGTCAATTAATTTCTCCTCTTGTTCGTCTTCTTCATCGTTCGCCTTTTTCGTAGGCTTCCGCCCGTAGAATTCTGCGATAATCTTCGGGCTTATACGATTCAGTTGCTCCTTCGGGAATATCCGGAGCAGTGACCAGGCCAAGTCGAGAGAATCAAAGATAGTACGCGATTCATAGGGTCCTGCATAGCCATCACCATTAATACATGCCTTACGCCGGCCCGATCTGTGACGCACCTTGGCCTACGAACTGACGCTCAAACTTGTCTAAAAACTCCAATGCCAGCTTGTCTTCCGCTGACAGAGCCTCCTCACCAACAACAGCCTTCATCGCGGCAGCATCGCGGCCGATCGCATATTTGGCGTACTGCATGAGTACAACAGGCGGTGAGATCGTCACCTCGAACAATATGAAGGCACCGCTCACCAATTGGTTAGAGACATCACCGTGATCCTTCCTCGTAAGCTCCTCGCCAATCGCGCTTTTCATCAACCGCGATAGAGATGGCAACACGTTGATAGGAGGATAAATCTGCCTGTTATGCAATTGACGGTCGACAAAGATCTGACCCTCAGTGATGTAGCCCGTCAAATCGGGAATAGGATGAGTGATGTCTGGGCATCTCGGTCAGTAAATGAACGCAACAAAAAGATGCGTGACATCACCATCGTTAGGCATGGTCAGAATGGGGATTTGAGTAATAGAACCGTTCCGACCCTCGACTCGGCCAGCACGTTCGTAAATTGTCGACAAGTCTGTGTACATGTAACCGGGGTAGCCACGACGTCCAGGCACCTCTTCGCGAGCGGCAGACACCTGCACATGAAACGCATAGCGATAAGCATCTTCCAGAAAGACTCCACAGAAACCAAGAAAAAAAACGCACTTCACGCAAGGCATCTGCATAAGATGACATGTCAGTCAGGATGACCAACACGTGTTTCTCCAGCTGGTATGCGTAGTACTCTGCCGTCGTAAGTGCAAGACGAGGTGTAATAATACGCTCGATGGTGGGGTCATTGGCAAGATTAAGGAACAATGTTACTCGATCGAGACTACCGTTTGACTCGAAATCTTCTTTGAAGAACCGTGCGGTTTCCATGTTGGCACCCATTGCCGCAAACACGACAGAAAAATTGTCTTCATGACCATCATGAACGTCCTTTGTCGGACGTTTCACAAGACCAGCTTGACGTACAATCTGGGCAGCAATCTGCAACATTTGGTTAGCTCATTTCCAAATCCTTGCTTGACCTCAGATGTACCTCATTATGGGGTAAACCAGCAGCGGAGAATATAGGAATCTTCTGTCCACGGGCGATGGAATTCATCGTGTCAATAGTGGAAATCCCAGTTTGGATCATTTCCTCAGGATATATGCGGGAGTATGGGTTGATCGGGCATCCTGAGCTCCATTCAATCCCAAGGGTGGCCAAGTGAAGACCCGTCTAAAGATACGCACCATTAATGTCTAGGTAATCCTCAGCAAACACTTTCGGACCCTGATCAATTGGGTTTCCAGAACCGTTGAAGATACGACCCAGCATGTCCTCGGCCACAGGTAGCTTCATACTGCTTCCTGTGAATTCGACATGCGTTGCTTTGACGTCCACCCCTGAAGTGCCTTCGAACACCTGAACAATCGCCTTCTTTCCTTGAACTTCCAGAACCTGGCCCCCTCTCTTCGATCCATCTGGCAAGGTTAGCTGTACGATCTCATTATATGAAGGAAACTGCCCGGAAAGTAGTGAGTAAAGCCAACGCAAACGCACGCAAAACGTCGCACACCTTGACATTGTCAAGCACTACAAGTGGGCTGTAGAGATCCCGTTAGATCAGCTATTAGCAATTCCATGTAATCTCACCCGTTGATCGCAGAAACGGTGCGGTAGTCTTGAGGGCTCGTCAATAAGGGTTCGGCGTCTTTGCTTTGTCTGACGCACCAAGGTGTGGTTGGACGTGGTATTCTCGCGTCACCGCAGCTGCATTTATTGCGGCTAGTTCTCTGTCATTGATTCGAGGGCTTGCAACCATGATGCAGAGGTGAGGCTGATGTTGGCGGGCACAGCGCTCGGAAGTCCTCAGCGTCCACAGGTATACAACCTCTCTAAGCCGACTTTCCCACGCACGCCACATTACGCCCCCAAACTCAACTGCACGTTATTAACGCTTCGCTTCCTTCTCTATACCGAACATTTGCTTTCACTTATACAATATGATCTACATGCGACCGAATGCGGGTATAACCCGTGCATCGGGCAACCTTTTCATTGTTCGGTAATAGCTGAAGACAGTAGATCCGAGACGCGAGTGGCTGACACCCTCACTTCCATGCTTTCTGAGGACCTGTGAAAACGTCAGCTCGTTTGAGTGAGAAAGGGAATATCATCAGTCCATACCAGTCTGTTTCAAGAAGTAGTTCTTCCATTGCCTCATCTGCCTCCCAGTCGAGTTCCCTGCTTTGAATAAACGTGTAAAGGTATTCAGCAGTGCTTGCCCGGATCTGGTCCCATGGTCAGCGTTACGGTTCTACGGTGATGCAAAAATATGACCTTTGGATAAGGGTGAGAAAGGAAGTCGATGATTCGTTCCGAGGATGATTTCGAAACCGAGGGAACGGCCAATAAATTTACAGCGCTACATAGACGCTCAGTTGAGTTATTATCGCGTGCACGAGAAACCCCACATTTTCATGGACTCCTGCACTCGTTGCACATTCTTCAATCGTGAGACATTTCTCGTCGCAATGTTCAGTAATTTTGCCAATCTGCAAAGCATGGTTAAATCGTGCGAGTCATTCACGAAACTAAGCTGACTGTGATGGGCCGTGGTCAATCTCAGACAGGTGAGACAACACATCTGCCTCCAAAAACATATTGAACGTTTGCAAAACTGGGACCACAACCGCATTCGATGCCGTTCTGCCTTGTGCGCACTCAATGAGGTCGTCACAAAGCTCCACCAAACTGTAGTCAGAATCACCGGGGGACAACGGAAGACCCTGCGCAAAGGAAACTAGACTCGAAGATACTGGTCGATGCTAGTGACATAATCAGGGATGTGAAATGGAGTAGCCAAGGAGACAGACCGTGCTTCCAGTTCTAGTTCCTACACTGAGGATAAGACCGATCAGTAGGGGTGGTCTGTACTCCTTCACGCGGAGCAATTCTACGGCTTTTGGAAATAACCATTCCCCGACACTCCAGCCGGTCACAGCGTCTGAAGCATCACTGTTCGCAATGAGATGCGCCAACAGTACAAGTAAATGGTGGCCCACCTTAGGAATAGCTTTATCATGAGTTCTGAACCCTTGATACGCCATTCTTCTTGGCGAGGAATGCTCGGGAGCGGGATGCGAAATAACCGCAATAAACATTCTCCCGCGATTTGACGTACATTGTCCAATCTTTCGACACCTTGGCGAAGGATTCTAGCAATCACACTGTGATACTTCTCAGAAGGCAAGTAACTCGCAAATTCAGGTACGCCCCCAGAAACACGAAAAAGAGCTTCGAAAATCGATGTTAGACCTTGGATGCATGCCATCCGTACCCACGAGCCAACGTCGCCACGCTCGTCCATCGTGTAATCATCCAGTCCGCCGTCAAGCACGTCAAGGACTCCACACATATGTTCTGCGTCAAGATCTGGGCAGATGAGTTTCATTTACCGGGAGATTCGCCGAACAGGAATAGAAACACGAACACTCGGTGAGGCGAGGCAGTACATTCGCGATGATCTTGGGTAATGCCTGGAAGCAGTTTCGACGTGCTTCAATACTCGACATTCTAGTGGACTGCAATCACCGTTTCATTCGGTATGAAACCACGAACACGGGAAAACCTCACGTTGGAATGGACGCTGTCCAACAAACACTTGATCACCTCGGAGAAAGCATGCGGATGCGCGTTGTAGTCAAGAACCCCTAGAGTATACCCCAGACTTTGCTGTAGGAGCTGAGGGCCATGACGAAATTCCTTGATTATTGTGTTGAGGACGACGTATCAGTCGATGTGTTGAGAAAATGTAAGCGACAGACTTATCTGAGCACCTCTGGCGAGCAATCCATCAAGGAACTTTTTGTGGTCATGGCAGTGGCAGCAGCTTGCTGGACGGGGGAGCTTCTGTGTCGCAGTGCCTGATCTACGATATTTCTCCAATGGGGAACAGATGATTGGTCCTGAAGCTCGACCTCTGATGGTGTCAAGCTGCTGGCAATGAGATCGCAAGTCGCCGCAAGTACAAGCCCGTTACGTGGTGCCAAAACGACTTCTTCCGGCACAATCGCAATGAAGGCAAATATCTGATATGTGATTGACAAGATGGACGCATCGAGAACCTTAAGTCGCACCTTCTGACGATTGGTTGCACTGTCTTCACTCCCCTGAGATCGGTACGCCTCAGAAATACCTGTCAATCCTGCTAGTGCGCCGTGCACATCAGCTACATCGACAGATTGTAAGAATCCAGCCTGAAGTAAATTGAGAAACGTCACTTGTGGATAAGTTAGGTTCCTCACCAACTTCGAGGCACACCCTAGTCCCAAGGTCTTCAAGTCAAGCTCGCATACCCGGCGCAAAGCCTGAGCACCCAACTCCCTCATCGCAACATCCCAGTGACGCAAAGTGATCGAAATGAGGTGATCGATCAGAGAAGATCGGTACTCGAGGTGCCTAACAATTTCATTTATTGAAATCAACGGTCCTTCGTGATGGTGCGACTTACTCAGCGACCTGTGGAGCAGCCACAGTGAAGGCATTCCGCCGCACGCTCACTGCATAGAAGTCTGTTTTTCTAAGGACATTAATACCATGTGGGAACAACCCCTAAAACACGTTGCATGAACACCGAAATTCATATGTTAGACAAGCAAAGTGTACCATTCTGCCGACATGTTCTTGAAAGGCCGCGCTAGCCGCTCTTCGAATGTGAATTTCCCTGTCAAACAATGCCACACAAACGAGCCATTGCGCGAGCTCGCGAGCGTAGGGAGAGAAGGATTTCGGATCTTGCGCTCTCGCTAAAGCCCAGATCACATAGGCCGCAGCGTCTCGTACATTTGATCCAATGGAATGGGCCCCCTTACGTATATCGAAGTAGAGAGCCTGATGCCATCAAGATATGAATTATTTTAGTTCACACATCTGGCTTTGCTCACTTTTGAGAGCCAGCCCAAGAGGCTTTGTAGCAAAGCAGTCTGAACCAGACCTCTGCGTGCCATCTCTGCTGAGGCAAGACAGGCGCCATGCCACGTAGCTTCGGCAATAGCAGGGGTGTCATAAACACTTGCTCCTGCCACAGAGTGGATTGAGAAAAGACCAAGAATCGTCTCCAATACCTGGGATGAGAAATCTGACGGAAGACGTTCGGAGAGGCGAGCAATGCCTTTGGCCGCCGACCATCGTACCACGGTGTCCTATATCTCGTTAAATCAACGTACACATGGTAAGCGAAAAAAAAAACTTTGTCCTGGAGTGCCTTGAATAGAGATCCCAAAATTGTGTCGATTTCTTCAGGAACGTCGGTGTCCTCGTCGACGTCTTCTTGGACAGTCTCGTTACTGATCTCACCTTCCAGGCTACGGACTTGAAATTACGGATTAAATGCTCAGCTGTGGCAATTATACGCAGTTTGCGATTTGACATTACATTTTAACTTAGGCCTAGATACCTTCGGAGGCATCAGACGCAACGCAACGCGCGACAGCAGTTTTGTGCGATATTTTCGAACCAGTGTGTTACTGGCCAAAGTGGCACTTTGTTCCAAGGTATCAGTAATTTCTGAGAACTGTCGTGTAAAAGCCTGCAGCTGTTCAGAGGAACCAGATTTGACCACTTCACAAAGGACCTGCAGGGCTCCAATAGACTACTTCGGATGAGCTGCATCTCTGAAAGTGGCGAGCCCTCTCTTACAATGAGGATATCCGAAGAGCGGAAGACCGTTATTGACCACTGCACAAAAGAGGCGAATCGCTGCCTGGTATCCTTGCTTGAAGAAGCTCAGGAAATGGAAGCAACCGCATGCATGGAGCTCACCGCGCATAGAAGTGCGACAAAAGCGTGGCCGCTCCTTCACGTTCCAAACCAGCCATATTCAAGCGGTCCTTTCCAACGTCCTCGATTGCATTTGCTGTTTCACCAGGTCGAATAGCATCATCGAATTTCTGTAAGTCGAAAGGTATCCGACAAATGAGAGATAGCCAAAGCAGTACAGCATATCGCAATCCCCATTGGCTGAGTTCGCTTACTGGCCCCGACGGCAACCGAATGAAATCCAAGGCAATCGAGAGATCGGTCACTTCATGAGGGAAGAATCTAGCTGCTTGGAATGAATAGAAGGGAAATATATATCATACAGTGCCACTGACTGATTGTCTTATACCCGCGGAACTTGATATGGTTATGAAGCAGATCTGCCAGGCGTTCGACACGGTTACGAGAAGATTGAGCACCTGGCGTATTAACGCAAGTCATTGCGTATTTTCGAAGGCACCCCGCGACAGGAGACACGAGGCTTTCAAGATACGGGTCCAACAGATACGACTGTTCTTGATACTCTCCAAACTTTCTCGCCCCTGATCAAGGTACGTTGGCCATGGATATGATGAACGACTTACAACCATGGTTAATTTTCGACTGCATTCAATTTCTGCATCCTGCTCTTCGCGATTGGGCTCTGCGAACAAATCGACCGCTAGCAGAGTATTTTGAGCCGCTACGAACTCGTCGTGGCGCTCAAAAGCTGCGAACAGTCTGGTGTCGTGCGTATCCTCATCCATGGTATCACCGTGTCAGCAACAAAGTGAACAGTACTTTTATTACATATGATGACACTCGAAGAGGGTTCTCGGTTGTAGTTGGTCCTTTACGTCAGCGGCTTCGAAGTCTCTCGAGAGCCGAAGCTCTAGAGCCCACTTTACGCTGTACGTTCTGATTCTGATTTCATCACGCAAACTCGAGGAGGTCAGTGGAGAAATAACAAACGTTAACTTGATGTCAACTGCTGAGGTGCCATTGGCGAAAACGAAGAGAAAAAGGCTTCCTCAAGCTGACGAGGTACGCACTACAACGGGATTTCATGCAACGGGATTCTCATCAGTACCATTCTAGCACATTGGAACTAAGCTGGAGAAAAAACTGGCACGTCGTGTCTTCAAATAACCGTCTCAGACATTCATTCTATCGTTCTTTAAGCACCATGACAGAAAAGAAGTCAGAAAGGCAGCAAAGAAGGCAAAGACCTTTGAGACGCAGAAGATTTTGAAGAAAATAAAGGACGCAAGGTGTGTAGTCATTTCTGCCATCGTGGTGAGTGTTCTTCTCATAATTAACTCGCCCAGACAGAAAGGCGACGATGACACAGTCAAAACTATTGAAGCACAACATATAGCTCTCAAGGTGAGCCACATACAAAGCGTCCGATATCCATCCATCCTTATCGAAGGGTCGCTAGAGCCTTGACCCCGACCTCATCGCCGATTCAGCTCTCTCGACAAAGATCAAGAAAGACAGATTTCTTTCACAAGATCCTAACCTCCGATCTGCAATGTCAAAATCTTTGTCGGCGACCTTGATCGTACCGGCCGCGCCGAGTTCCGCGGAAGGCAAAGTCCAAAGCAGGCTACTTAGTTCCAAGGCTCTTGCCGCGGATGTTTCCCGTATCATCAAGGGTCTTCGGCGGTTACTAAACCCTGAAGAGCGGACCTACGACGTGGAAGAAGATGGCCCTGAGCCTCCTGATTTATCACAACCTCCAAAGAAGAAACAGAAGACACGTGAGAAAGAGGGTCTGCACAAGGTCCCTCCGGTGGATGTTCATTCCGATGGTGAACTGAGTGCAAATGTTGAAGATGAAGATGAAGGCTGGGAGTCAGGTACAGTGAGCGATGGAGGTCACTCTATGCAGGGAGGCTCGAGGCTTGTTTCATTGAGTAATGAAGGATCTGATGACGAAGACAACTCTGCCTCCGAACGTGATGATATCGGTCCCAGTGTTCCTCGCGGACCACGAGTCCCTGATGTTAAGCGGAATCTGAAGGCACCTACAGTACAATCCGCTTTTCTACCCTCCCTTTCGGTGGGTTTTGTCCGCGGGGACTCGGACACAGATTATAGCGACAGCGAAGGGAAAGCAGCTGACGGAGTCAAGAAAAATAGGCGGGGTCAGCGGGCACGTAGAGCGTAAGTCTTCCTTTATATTCGGAACGAAGTAATGGAAACCCTCTTCTCCAGAATATGGGAGAAGAAGTTCGGAAGGCATGCAAATCATGTGATGAAACAGAAAGATATCAGCAGAGGTTCCCACCGTTCCCACACCCCTTCTGGCGCCGCTGCCATTCACAAAGATCAGCGGCAGTACAGGAGTGGTAGGGGCGATTCGGGTGGCGCACCGTTTGCTGGTGGCAGATCTCGAATACCAGACAAGAACAGAAGTGACTTCTCTGCTTCCCGCACGTCAAGCACCCATAAGGAAGAGAAATCCCTTCATCCGTCCTGGGAAGCTAAAAAGAAACTACAAAATGTCGCCATTGTGCCTGCGCAGGGCACAAGAATCGTCTTTGATTAGTCTAAAGCGTCTTAAAGCGTCATCACCCTGTTTCACACCATACACTTATCATCATGAATACCCATCATCTCGATTCACTGGGTTTTATCAAAACGTAACGCGTGCGTAAAAGATGATTGTGAAACTTGTCACACGACCAGCTATGGGAAGCACTTTTAAGAAGATCAGAATAGTGACTGGGCGGGCAACACTGATTGCAGATCGCGCCCCGGTTACCACAAATGATCACATAGGTGATAAGATTACCTTCTACAGACGTGTCTCTTCCCTCCTTGCATCCTACATTCTCTGGAGCACCACATATCACCACACCGGGGGCACCGGGGGAAGTCTTTGCCTGTTTTTAGACATGCGACGCAGACTGTACGGTATGACAGCTTTGAAGCGCTCTCTACGGCTTCAAGAATGGGATGGAGCGTTGAGATATTGTCTCCAAGAGGTGACATAGGTGGAGAGTCATGCAAAGATGAAGCGCTGGTAGGGCCTTCACCCAAGCTTGAGTTAAGAGAGGACGAACGGCTTATGGATGGACGATGCGGTGCACGAGACGATGATCGAGGGGATTCGAGGTGTTCATAATCATACTCGTCAGCCCATCCCATGTCCCGTTGCTTTTCGCGCGACTTGGAAGGGACGGGAGTACTAAGATACGAGCGGAGCCATAAGGCTGCTGGTGCAGTAGTAGTAAATGAGCCATGAGCTTGGAGGTCGCCTTCAACGACCTCGGAAGGGGATGCTTCGTAAAGCTTTTGGGGGAACCATGATGCAGTAGACGACTGGGAGGTCACGGAAGAGCACGAAGTACTCCGTGTCCGCTTGTGCCTATGACCAATGGTGGCTGAGCGTTTCTGAAGCTTCAAAGTATAAGGGACGCGGACAACATGAAACTTAGTGACATACCTCAGAGTTCATTTTGAGGTATGAAATACTGAGTTGCCTACACACTTTTTTCGAGAGTAGATAAATACCCCTAGTTTATCGACCAATAGTGGTCCGCGGGCTTCCGTTGGAAATTCGTCAAGGATCTGGAATGATTCAAAAGAGCAGGAGCGAAAGATAAGTTTTTATTCGGGACAAATAGACTAGAAGCTTGCCCAGGCCCCGCACAGCTCGCGTGCAAATGACGACAGATGAGGAGAAAAAGTGGTCGTGCGCCCACTGGCATGATTTGCTTTATAGCGGGGACTGTGTGGCCAAGAGGTCTTCGTTACGGCATGACATGGAAAAAGCCGTTTTGCCTAGCCCAAGTCAACACCACCAGGTGGTCGGTCACATGTTGCCGTGTATGAGGAGGTCATGAAGCCCCTCTTAAGTCTAGAGGCATGCAGGACCTTGGAGAACTCAGGAATCGTACCACTCCGGGCGCCCATTAACGTACTTTGAGAGTAACTTTCTGTGACACGCATCTTGAATCCGGTACGCTCCGGAAGGCAAATAGAAGGAAGACAAGATCTTTATTGTACACTTCAAGTTGCAACGTCAGCTCAGAAAGTAGATCACGTGATGGAGTAAGAAATCATTTGAAAGGTTGATTGTTCTATGCACTTATCGTGGCGTTCTTTTTGCCTTTGTCCAGACCGCATACGCGCTGAACTCATAAGTACTTACTCGTCGACTGCCTAACCGCGACGCTTTAACTCCGAGACTGAACGAAGTTTTTGAGCTTGAGTACTTGGAATAGTGCCTATTCTCAGTCTCTGTGAAGCCACTGCGGGCCGCATTGCTTGTCAGCTTGGTCGTGTGGTAGCGAGGAGAACATCCAGGTGACTTAACTTAACTTAAACTTCCTATTTTTACAAGGAAATGTTCCATATGGGATAAAGCCCCTACCCGGGAGTCTATATGTTGTATCGTACGACCACTCTTTACTGAAGTAAATAACGAGAAGTTAGCACGAGGGAGAGAAATAAAGCCAGTCGCCCGAATACGTATGTGTCACTACGTACGTTATTAGTTATCTTGCACATGCAAATTACGGCAGACCATTCGTCCGAGATTAGCGGCGTCGACAATACTTATCGCATGCTAAGAATGCTGCAGGAAATCAATTGCAAACACATCGAGAGCATCGATAGGGAAAATTACAGCTGGATTTTGAAGACGTGGCAATGGTTCGATGAGCTCCGTGGCTTTTGCCCAGTATTACTGATGCGGGAGATAATTCCGGTGGCGTTCAGTGCGGGTGGCTGCCACGTCACTCATGAGAAGCTGTAGTCCCTGTGTCGGTCCTCCGGATTCATTTGGCCTGCTAAATTGTTACCAATTTCTTATCCATACCGTCATCGTTGGATGACATGCTGGCGGCTTCCCTCTGCAGTCATGAAGTGCCTGCTTAGACCACACGGACATCGGAAACCTACAATCGAAGGTGTGAATCATGATGGCAACTGTGACGAGTCAATCCGATCCGCACTTGTGTGACACGGGACTCCGGAGTGCAACACGGCATAGGGGCAGCGGTGGGCACGCGTTAGGGACCAGTCTTCGAACCTGTATAATGCGTCTGCAGGCGAAATGGGATGAAGGTGATCTCCCAAAAAGATCCATCTCAGAAATCGTGAAACAACTGAACCCAGCCCGTATGCTGCCATGCATAGTAGAGGCTAGGGTATTATCATGAGAGTAATATCGCTTCGCTTGGATAAATCATACTTTCAAGTTGCGTGATTCTCCAAGGAAGTACGGAATCGACAGCAGGGAAATGACTGGACTTCCAAGTGTGCGTTCCAAGCGAGAACGCAGGCCTGCACGAAATTAATGCATTGAGGTTGCTGTGCTTCATCTTACGCCGTAGCCTGAGGGGGATGAGCATATTGGACAAGACGTGCTATATGACGGGGCTCCGAGTTGGCTCGAAGGCGGTTCGGTGTTGTTGTTTGACCTTATAAATTGCCAGAACACGTTTCCTGCAATAGAGGGTGTTTGGCTGGGAGCCAATCGCAGGACACACGAGAAGGGTATTACAGGAACATCATTACGCGATGCCCTGCTACCCAAGTACAGCATGATGCTGCTGCCTGCTGTTGCTTCTGTGTGCTGTTCATCATGATCCTACCCCATTGACATTGCCTTTCCTTTGCTTCCCTTGTCCCTCATTGGATGTTCAGCTGGAAGCCCTAGGACACAAACAAGACAAAATAGGAATGACTTGACTTGCTGTGCGGGTTGCCAATCCATCCAGCATAGACCATATCTACGTCGTCCTGAAAATTTACCTTCTCCATCCTTTCCAGTCGCCAAACCCCAGTAACTTGCCGCTTATACAGTTCTGATCGCTTGTATCGGCTGGGCGAGTACTTTTTACGTCTTTCTCCATCAATAACTAGGCATGGTGAGCCCTGACACATCTCATCATATCAGACGACCAGTCTCACTCCCCCCGTCGTGTATTAGGGTCAAACACTCTCAGCACCCGGTAAGAAGACTTTTTGCGCCCTTTCTGCGCCCGTCTTTTCACCAAGAAACGCACTCATAACTTATCACCACATCCTACAGCTACGACCAAGAAATCAGAATCTGGAGAAGATGATCGATACCTATTTGCAGTTTCCGAGATGCAAGGATGGAGAGTTAGTGCGTAAATTATTTCTCGGCTGTGGTCCGCGTGTCTGATGATCTCACATCTATCTTAATGTAGCTATGGAGGATGCACATGTGACTGTCCTGAGTCTTGAAGAGAGTACAGATAAAAACACTTTCTTTGCTGTTTATGATGGACACGGTGGTAAGCTATTTTAAAAATAAAATAA
Organism: Rhizopogon vinicolor AM-OR11-026; assembly: GCA_001658105.1. Lineage (NCBI taxonomy): Eukaryota > Fungi > Basidiomycota > Agaricomycetes > Boletales > Rhizopogonaceae > Rhizopogon > Rhizopogon vinicolor. The sequence continues at coordinate 6,132 of KV448278.1, read as the reverse complement.
AACGGATCTTCCTCTCAAGATTTTTCACAGGAAGCACCGTAGCGAGGTTTGCAGGCGAGCACGTTCACAAGCGGCTAGTTTCAGAAGAGACGTATCATGAAAAGCGTTATGCTGAAGCGCTCAAGAAAGCATTCCTGGGCACAGATGAAGACCTTCTCGCTGGTGCGCCATGTCGTCTTGCTGTGTCTCCACACTCCACTTGTTCTAACTGCGGACACTAGATCCGTCACATACCCGTGATCCATCAGGCTGTACTGCTGTCGCGGCTTTGTTAACTGATGAAAATAAGATTTATGTGGTTCGCCTATTTTTCCTTTCGTATTTCAGTCCCTTTCCAATGGTTTCCTTACAGGCCAATGCTGGCGATTCCCGATCTGTTCTTAGCATTAAAGGTGAAGTTAAGCCTTTGAGTTTCGATCACAAACCAGTGTGCGAAAGTACGTCAACTATTCACATATCGGGCGCTGTTTTTGACTGATCTCTTCAGCTGAACGTGCACGGATCACGGAAGCTGGAGGATTCGTAGAATATGGGCGCGTTAATGGTTAGTCGGTCGATCGCTCTCCGAGGTTGTGCTGACTGTAAATTTTTAGGAAATCTTGCACTGTCTCGGGCTTTGGGAGATTTCGATTTCAAGAAAAACTACGCGCTCGGTCCTCAGAAGCAAATTATTACAGCTGACCCTGACGTCACTGTCCATGATATTTCAGATGAAGACGAGTTCCTAATCCTGGCCTGTGATGGTAAGTCAGCAAATCTTAGGCACGATGGGATGCTCATTTTTCGTCAGGCATTTGGGATTGTCTAAGTTCACAACAAGTGGTTGATTTCGTCCGGCTGAAGGTGTCAGAGGGGATGGACCTCAAGGAGATCGGAGAGCTGATGTGCGAGCATTGTCTTGCTCCCGACACATCGTCTGGAACAGGAATCGGGTGCGACAACATGACTGTCCTCATCGTTGCTCTCCTTCACGGAAGGACGAAGGAAGAATGGTACGGCTGGATCAAAGATCGCGTGAAGAATGGCTATGGTTATGCAACACCTGACGTTATCCCGCAAATCTATTCACAAGACCGACTTACATCATACAAAGCGCGGAAGGAGGCGCTGCAGGAGAGGGAAAGGCTAAGGAAGGAGCGAGGGGAGGACAGCTCGTTGGGCAATTTGTTTGGTGGAAACAGTGCCTTCTCGGGGTTTGCTCGTGTCTTGGGAAGCACTGGTGGCATTTCTTTTCACCCAGGTTCAGGGATCCTAGGCGACAGCGGTCGCCTCATGTTCGCCAATGACGATGAGGACGATGATAGCGATGAGGATATGGACATTAATGGACGCTCATTCTTCAGCGACACGTTCGGACCTACCCGTGGACAACCACCACGTACTGGTCCCAGCTTGCAAGAACGCCTTGCCTCCTTTGAGGACGAAGACGTAGAAGACTTTATGCCTTCTGCTGCACATATTGAGGAGATGCGGGACGAAGAAGTGACTAGCCCATTTGATTCAGTCAAAAACGACATCCCAAAATCCCCCAGTCCAACACCTAGTCCGACAAATTCTAGAATGAACGGAGACGTCACTCCCGTTCAGCAATTCAAGTCGCCTCCTCTAGGAGACGCTCTAAATCCTGCAGTAAAAGTCGACGGCTTGATGGACTCAAGTGAAGACCCTTGGAAAGCATAGCCGTATTCTTTGGGATGTTCCATAATAATTCCACGTTCTTTCGTTTTACTTACATCCTCGCTTACCCAGGTTGTGTTTTTGGGCTAACTTCCACTTCGTCTGTATCTATCTAGTGTTTGTAGCGTCGCCTGGAGGTCATCTTCGGGTTGTCAAGATTGACGGTTCATGATTCCCTCATGCGGTATTATACATCTTATACTCTTCTATAACCTCCGTCCAATGTACTGCGCTCCGACTATTATTTTATTCAAAAGATGTTGTACATCACTACCAGCTCGTTCTCGCATAGACAGACGATCGTATGCCCCTGCGCTGTCTGGAAGGTACCGACACCCAGAAGAGAACCAGCACTTCCGTCGCCAACTTTCAACACACTTTGTTTGGCCCAGGTTTGACCGGGACGTCCACCACGGTAGATGTACACGTTGCCTCCTCGATCTTTACTGCCGTTCTCGAATGCCAGAGCCGCTTTTGATGAGACATGATATGTGAAGCGTGTGTCACGCTTGGAGGCGAGCACGAAAGCGAGCGCAGAGAACGTTGCGATGTGCGTCCAAGTGGGCAGCGAACCGATCGTCTGTGCCTCATCCAGCGCAAACAGGGCACCATCAATGCCATTCTTCACAACCATAGATGCTCCTGCACCTGATCCAGGAAGGTCGATAGATAGAACACTGCACGCGGAATCACCGAAACCAGATGACCACATAGGGCTCCTTCCATCCTCACCCACCCACGTCAAGAACGCCACTCGTCCAATTGAAGAGTCGACTTCCTCATCGACCTCTCCCTGAGCAAGACTCGGTGCCCCTCGGCCCAGTCCAAGCCCGCTCATATCCTCACCACTCTGGAGTGCTTCTGTGTACTTCTCCAACGACTCGCGGATGAGGTGAAGCTCCGAAGGATCAAGGGTTTCAGGTACATCCTCCTCTCCGCCCGATGTGCCCGCCGATGCAAATACATGGACCCATCGAGTTCCCTCACTTTGCTTGTCCAGATGCAAAGTGAGCAATCCAAACGAATGCCCTCCTTCGCGATCCCAAGTCCAGAAGCTAGTGGAGGTTTGGATGCCGTCCCAGAGCTGTGTAGCGGAATAGTGGGGAAGAGGGACGCCTTCGATTTGAGATGCGCCCTGAATGTGCACTGTCAAGGTCTTCTGGGAGAACGTCACTTTTATATTTGATGTCGGTGTTATGGCAGGGAGAGGGAAGGCCACCGTCACAGAGTCAGATGTCTGCGTCCAGGAGTATGGTGGTATGCGGGGAGCCTCCGCGTCCAATTTTTCATTCGCACGCGGGATAGGGGCGATCTCATCCGGTGAAGGCTCGTACGAAGGTGGGGCTGGATGGTCAATTTCATGATAGACGGAGCTACCGGCCAAGAGATAGCATTTTCGAGAGTTGTCGTATTCCATGAATATGGGTACGTCCTGACCCCGCCTCCTCCAAATAATGTCAAGGGGTGCAGGATCATCTGCCTGTACGGTAAAAGGTAGCGAAAATCTTGCAACCCAGACATCAAACTGAGCGGTGTGATTCTTTGCCCAGTGCGTTTCAGAGGCCTCCGGGTCTGCTTGTCCATAGAAACGAGAAGACAGAGTCGCTACAGCTTCTGTATCCGATGTCTTGGCGACGCAGTGGATTCGAAATGGAATGGGCGATGAACGAGGGGTTTGAGCGCTGTCAGAAAGTTCAAAGCAGCCTAAAAGATTGGCAATTCCTTCTTCAGGGAGGGCTAGGATGTAAAGAGACCCTTGACCATCAGCGACGAATGCAGTTCTTGCATCAAGAAACACTGCTGATGGATACTCGCGATGGAACTGTTCCGTTTCCGGAGAGTTGATCGAAGTAGCAAGCTCATAAACCACATTAAATGATGGAGTGTGACTGTCCTACTTGTGCATGATGTGAGAGACTCGTAGTGGGAAGAGATGATATCACAGAGGCCTACATTCGTGAGGTCGACGAGAATAACACGATGCTCTGAGTCGACATATAGACACCTGCCACTATCGTTTGCCATTGCCAGGTGGTTATGCGTGATCCTGCTTTGGACCTCCTTGAAAGACAGTGGAGATCGGCCAGAATTAGCGACTTGCGTTGGTCTGTATTGAAGGCCAAAGCGCGTTACACAATCTTCTTGTGAGATAACCTCTAGTTTGTAACCTTCAAACTTTGGGTTTAGGAGGGCACGGTTTGGCGTGAAACTCGACATCACGACGGCGTGGAATGACGGAGGTGTTTCAAATACAGCGCAATCGTCCAAATAACCCTAGGCCTGGGTTGTGAGAGATGTTGATGGCTAGCTGCTGACTAGCGCTGACTTTTAGATCTGAAGCAAACGGAGTTAGGCAGATCAAAAGACAAAGTAGCTTTGGTGCTAGCTCCTTGATTACTTTAGAGCCCGTTCGAGCACCATTAATTATTTACGCAACTTGAAGCTTGAACATACCACGGCCTCATACTACCATCAATACGATGCCCAACAATCCTGATTGCGACATAGACAGTAACTCAATCGACTATGACCCTACTGAGGCAGAGGATATGGACTATGGGTCTGGTGATGCAGAGGAGAGGTACCTATCATCGATCATGTATGCCACCATGCATGTTTTGCACACGGCGGTCAATGCAACAGCCACTGCGCTCGAAGCCTATTCCGACACCTACTATGATGAACAGCCATACCATACTTCTGCGTTATCAGGGATTGCATGGGTCACTGAGCTACTCAGTGGACACCCAGAGCACATCAGATGCGAGCTTGGAGTCCACAAGCATGTTTTCTATGCCCTTATCAATCTACTTCGGGATGCAGGATGCAGAAATTCGAAGCATGTACTACTAGAAGAACAACTAACAACTCGCCATATTCCTTTATGCGTCTGTCACAGGTCTCTCGATTCGCCACCTTGGTGAACGCTTTCAGCGGTCAAATGAGACAATATCGAAGTACGTACGCTGTTGCTTTCAATTGCTACCCAGAACATACTCAATATATTTTTAAGGTATTTTAAACGGATTCTTTTTGCATTCTCTTCCCCGCCAATATATACAACATATGTCCGGCTACCTGATGCAGATAGCCCTCTTCCTCCCCAAATCGTTCAAAACCGGAAGTTCTTCCCATTCTTTGCAAATGCTATCGGTGCTATTGATGGTACACACATCCCATGTCATCCTTTTCGTGAGGATCATCATGCTGCCCGGGACCGCAACGGTAACTACTCTCAAAACTGCCGAGCTGCGTGTTCCTTCAATCTATGCTTCACCCACATATTGAGCGGTTGGGATCATCAGGAAAAAGGGTCCATGCTATAATAAGGTATGGCAACCTATTTATGTCACTATATACATCAAAGCTGCTATTAGGTACGTATAAAAAGTTGCTAAGGCTATTGTAACGATTATGACAGTTATGAGAACATCATCTATTTACTAGACTAATTATTAAGTAAGAAGACATCGTTACAAAAACACGATCATCAGCCCAGAGTATCTTATCCTATGGTGTTCATCGGAAAGTGCTAAGCAACAAAATATGAGGCTTCATTTCCATCACATTGCACTACAAGTACATATAATTCAAACTACTTATGCGCAAGCTGACAGAGTTCAACATCGTCTTTTCAAGCTGGCGCAAGAATATGTCTTCTTCGACCGTTCCCAGACCATGATCGTTCTTATCACCACCGCCCAATACACGGCAATGGATGATGAGTTTCTGGGAGTTATCTTCGCTCCAAATGACAAAGAGGTCAGTCTTGAAGCTCTCGGCGATGCGACCGGCGACGTAAGGAATGGTAAGCTTGCGATCAATCATCTTGGCATGATCAAGCTCGAAACGAAGGAGCCACGACGACTGCAGATGTAACTTGAACTCAATATCCTCATCGGGAATGGTAAAGAACGACTCTATGAAGACGGCGTCCTCTTCGATGATGGGACACGCTTGGTTTCTTGCATACCGAAGAACCGAGGGTCGTTGTCGAAAACCACGAGGTCAAAGGGTTCGCCTTGACAGGTTGCCGAGGTTCAGGCCCTGTACGAGGCATGCCTGTCACTTGGGAATACATAGACCCCGCAGATAGCCTGCCAGAGCTGTGCGCGTCCGAGTAATCGTGAGATCCGCGACGCTTGTAGTGATGAAGTGAAGGCAGGGGCGAAGGAGACTGGCTCGAACCACCAATAAGTTTCTCCATCTCAGTGTGGTGTCGCGCCTCCTCCGCAGCGCGTAATTCCATAATGCACTCTCTTCGCTTTCGGGCAGCGGCTCGCGACGACTGTGCCCAAAAAGCTTCTCTCCAAAGCGCGCAAGTCGCCACCTCCAGTTATGCTTGTGGGGAAGAGCTTTCGCAGACGCAAATGCCGCTGTGTCCTTTGCACGCTGCTTACGAGCTCGGCGTCGCCAGCAGTATAAAAAGGCCACAAAGATGAAAGCACATCCAAG
>KV448277.1:10862-54392 GCA_001658105.1 Rhizopogon vinicolor AM-OR11-026 | reverse complement strand
TCTTTAACTTAGTATTAGTTAGTTCGTGTTTAGATAGTTGAATGCAATTAATTGATTTTTACTTGAATATTTGAAAATTTTCGTGTATTAAAATTTAAGGGAACCAAAAGGTTTGTTATTGTATGGCTACTGTGAGTTCCGGGAGGTTCTGTGCAGCTCTGTACAGCTCTGTACAGAAAGTGGTTTGTCTGTCTAGTTGGGACTAAGCTAGGCAGCTGGGATACTGTACAGCTCTGCACAGCTTTGTACAGACTGTTGTAGTTTACTGATCCTTATCTATTCACTGGATAGACCTAACATTGCGACAAGGTGGAAATCGGGTTTATCACAAAATTGACGGTCTCGCACGGCAAACTAGGAGAATGGTATCATCAAAATATGTGTGACTGCATGCCTAGCATGAACGTGGTGGGCCAGCAGAGGTGTATCGGGAAGCAATGATCGCGTGGAACGAGCTCGCCTGTACTAGAAAGGTGTACTAGAAGAGCACCGTAGAACATTGGATACGAAGGTTAATCGTGTTGGAGAGAGGTCGCCAGCTACGCAGTGAGTGATGACAATAAGTAGACAATTTTGTATTCCAAATAGAGTGTTTTTGCTAAGGGGTTTTTGCGATTTTCACGATGTAAGACGCCGCCCCACTTGATGAAGTCTTAAGTATAAAATGCATAAGCTCCAAGTATCAAATGAAATGAAACCAAGTTAATGAAGAAAATATCCGACGACTCGAACGCTACTCAACCTGAACATGAGCGTTCGACGACAACTTGATGCTGTTCAATTATTGATTACCGTCCAGGCTCTAAGAGTGTGGGATGCGGAGAGCGGAGAGGCCATCCTAGCAATGGAGACTGGCTTTAACTTATCGGTAGCGATCTATTCGCCAGACACAACAATGATTGCCATTGGAGGAAGAGTTGAAGAGACGTATTTGGGGATCATCAAAATCTGGGATGCCAACACAGCCAAACTTGTCGCCAATCTCAAGGGACACACAAACATGGTGTCTTCCCTAGCTTGGACTAAAGATAGAAAAACGCTCATCTCTGGGTCATTCGATTCCTCGATTGTGACGTGGAATACAACGACTTGGCAGCATATCCAAGTTTTGACGGGGCACACCAACTATATCGCTGGCATTGCATTATCTGCGAATGATCGTATCCTTGCAAGCGCATCGATAGACAATACAGCGCGATTGTGGAACCTCGAGAATGGCCAGCTCATCAGTTTGCCTCTCCAACATGCAGAACCAGTGAATTGTGTGTCGTTTTCGACAGATGGAAAGCTACTAGCCACCGGCAGCTGGGACTCGAATACATACACATGGGATGTTTCTACAATCCTTAGAGACGTTGGCCTCGACGACCTTCTGTCCGATCCTAATGTAAGTTGAGCATTTCTTATTCTCTCTCTACGAACTAAACGTGCTATTCTGGCAGGACGGTAACAAGACTTTACTCGATGTTCGTGACACGTTCATTCATATATTAATCTCATTGAATTCAAACGTATATATATTCCAGGGTGACGCTATGCGACGTCCGGTACGGCAACTTAGGGATACCCTTCGACTACGCCCAGGATTTTTCGACGAGTCACCAGATCCTCATGTGTGTTGTTTAGTGTCTCATCGAGGTTTCTTCTGACCTGGAGTCCGTATTCTCAGTTCTCTGGAATTCACCGCCTACGTAACTCCTCTGCATGTCAAGAAAATGCCGCCAAGGTCAATGGGCGCACACTTTTCGGCCACTTTTCTTCGTTATTCCGACACACATACTACAATTCAAGCCACACACCAGCTCAGCATCACCCTCTGGACCGGCCCAGAAACACTGCTCAAGTCCATGGACGAAATGGTGAAGGCATCCAGTTGCAGGAGCGTCGCCTAACAACATTCGACGTCCCGTTCGCACAAGGCTATCGCGTAAGTCCTGCCTTTTTCTCGTTCTCGTACATTCTAATCTACATCTATCACACAGAGAAACGCCTCAGTGAGAGAGGTACGGATGAAGAAAGAGAAAGAAAGGAACGCAAAGAAGGCTTCTGCGAGTAGCCCACGGCCTCCCAGGAGTAGTGTCACGCAGCGATCCGGCGGAGCGGTTCAAATCCAGCCATCTTCACAACCACATGCTGCAGTCCCTACTTCGTCCACTACACCTGCAGTTACAACGTCAATGAGCGCACTCCCTGACGTGACGATACGACAGGCCGGACGCTGGACTCGATTCTGGCTTCGCTTTTGCTGTACCTCTATTGAATACACCGGCGACGGTCACCATTAACCTACTATCTTTGTCATCTTTCAGATGTGTATTTCTACGTATCATGCTTTCACCAATTTCTTACTCTTCTCATTGATATATTCTACGGACTCTTGCTTCCCGCTATCCGCCCCGTGATTCGTGTCTTTGAACTCCCATTCTTCAGCGTCTGCACCAATCTATTCGTAATCATCGAGCTATCAATTTCACATCTTTGAGTCCACGTTAGGCGTTGCCCTGTATCGTTTTTGCGCCAATCTCCTGATCTCCCGATTTTTTCAGATCTCAGATTAATCATTTGGGCCCAAGTGGAGTCCATATGGCATGGCAGCTGCATCTTGTTATTTATTTCAACCTCGTCCGTGGTCCCAATAAGGTAAACCGTTGTATTCTACTTAACGCTATATGCTTCGCTATCGAGCCATAATTAATTAATTAGTAGACAAGATTTTAACGACCTGGAGCACGACCTTTGGCAACTACGACGCTATAATGACGTCTGTGGGGTGCACGAATAATAACGACGTAGGGTACTGCTCTGACTGGTAGCACCTTCGGGCACGGTCAGCCTCCCACAACTGGTATTGCATACGAGTTGCCAAGATTGTGTGCATGGTTATTTGGACACTGTTGGCATTGCAATCAAGTCAGTGTTTATACTGAACGGCTTGAGGGTCATCTCGTACGTAAAAAGGCACCTAGGATACGCGTACTATGCATACCGCAGGATGTCAGCTCATGCGAAACCTGACGATAGAAGAATTATACTGACATCAACATTAAGTCGCCACATACACAAGGCATTGACAATACTGAGGACTAGGAAACAGTGAGTTCAGCGTGCTGTCGCAGATGCAGAATATACTCACGAAATCCGCAGCTATAATAGAATATATTATGCCTGAGTAGGAGCACAAGGAGGGGTTCTACTAGCGTCGATCCGCGATCCTTTGTACATCTTAGAACGGTGAGGATAATGAGGGCTGATATTGGGAATTAGAATCCCAGAGGAAATATGAAGTTCTAATGTTTCACGCACCAAGCTCTAACACGAGGAATTCTAAGATTATTGCCCACAACAGTGGTTGCCCAAAACTTTTGCATGCTGAAACATCGGATATGAATTTATCCTGCCCTAGAAATATAATCAAATTAGTAATTGAGACGGCCTGTCAATACGCGTTTGAGTTCCGTGAGTAAAACGTAGAGTCGTGTAATGAAAGATGCATACAACTATGAATATGAGCAGAACGTAACGTATGTAGGGTTTGGTCAACCACATGGCACAGGTTCGAAGCAGAAAGATGGCTAAGGAATGATGAGAAATGAGTGAAAGGCAAAGTGAAAGTGGTGGGCACGGACATTCTGCGGCGAATAACGTTATTATGCTGGAGACTAGAGATGGTAGTGTCAGGATAACAGCATCAGTTTTAATAATTATAAGCCGTGCCTAGAGCAAGATTTCCTAATATTTGACAGTTCTAGGAAAACTAGTAGTGAGATACCTGTATACTATCATTAAAGTCGTTCACGCACAACGTCCTCTACATTAAAGACTTGATTGGCTGCGAAATATCAATGAAGCTGAGCAAATGCAAATACCACAGTGTGCTTACAGGCTATGAGAAGAGGAGCCATCAAAACCGGCATATAGCGGGCTGAAACATATAAGAGCTTTGCAACGTTCCACTTGGCTTGGTGGAGGAATGCCACCTGTTAAGGTTGGAATTGGGAATTTAAGGTCTACAAGTTGTAATTGAGACTGTGTTATCACCTCTTCTTGGAAGCGTAACATTAGATCATAAGTCTTTCACCTAGATCAGCGACAGGACTCAAGGAAGATTCAAGGCTCAGGAAACTCACACAAAGAGCTGCAACCGCGACTGTAATGATGTCGTGAATAATTCCCTGTTTGATAGTGTGTTAGGACAGACCGTAGACAAGCTAAGAATTATCAGGTGTGTCAATTGCGATCAGTGCTTTTTGGTTCAGTCAGATGCTTACACTATTCAACTGATTGCTCCATAATGCCATCAGGAGGGCATCTTGCGGCACGGAAGGAGTGGTCATGACAATCAAAGTAGACGCGACTGAAGGGCGAGTGAGAGATGCATACTCATCCTTTTAAATCAACAAGTATAAGTCCCATGCCGCTCAAGTCATCAGCAAAACACTTTTCAGCGGCCTGTGCTGTGGGCTCTGTGGAGAGCCGTGGAGAGCTGTGAAAAGGGGACCAAGCTGTACAGGAGTTGTGTTTTGCTGATGCGATTCTCGTTCGCAGAAGGTACAGCCCGTCCCGAGATATACTAGTGCAATACGTAGCGTAAATCCCTTAGTAAAAAGTAAAAGTGTACAGCTTAACTTTGCGCCGCAACTCTGCCGAACGGATGCGGGGCATTGAGAACGTAGACCACCGGAAGGAGTTTTTTTGTTTATTTCCAATTTATGTCCTATTGAAAGTTAGACTCTATGGAGGACAATACGTGCTAGTCTAAGGGACCTCAGTGTCCCTAACACATCTCTCTGGGTGCGCGAATGCCTCGGTGTAAGGCGTACTCCACCAGTCCGCCGTTCCCGCCGGCCGTTTTAGACGCGCCACCCTAACGAAGATGAGATGGCTTTGATAACGGGTGCAATGTGGGGACTATCGAATGATAAGGCATATCGTGTACCCGACAGCCGAGGCGGATAGATACAGGGATCAGATTGAATACAGTAGGTTTGGTAGTGGGAAGGACCGAGAGTTGACGAGTGCGGTCTTCCTTGCTTCTGCTGGCTTAGTCCAATTAAGATTCCATGTAGGCGGGTGAGGATGATAATACAGTTGGCGAGAAGGGTGGTGGTGCAGGGGGATGGGGGTGCTGAGATAGCGGGCATGGTGGTATACTTGGCGTAATTCACTTGTGGTCGTATTTCTGTGCAATAAACGGGAATATTATCAATCTGGCGGTTTGGTACTTCACCGAATGTCGTCCCCAGCCCACCGCTGACCGGAAGCAGTTGTGCCAGGTAGAACCATTGTGAGTAGAGCGTACAGATTTGTATTGAACTTTAAGTCAGACAAGTATGATTATCATGACTACCATGTTCGACGTTCGCTGTAGCATTACTTAGACTGAAAAAGCCCTACCTGTGGCAAGTATTTGACAGTCCTAGGGAGTGACGCGTATAATATCGTCAACGTCGCGCCCACATAACGTTCCCCATGTAAAGGACTTGATCATCTACAAAATGAATGAAGATGAGCAATGGCATAGAATACTCACAAATGAGGCCAATAGAAGCGATCAAAAAGGTATGTGGTGAGCTGCCACATACAAGGGTTTTGCAATATTCCACTTGGCTTGGGTAAGGAGTATCACCTACCATGATAATGAGAGGAGATGTAAAATCCATAACCACAACTAGACTGATCGAATCCGCTAACCGCGCGATAAAACTCAAACCATGATTTGCTCCCACGTGAGCACAGACCCGCAAAGACCAGAGGCATGGCACGTGTCTCTGGCCATCGGGGTCTGTGTCCACATTGGTGAGTTCGAACCGTATCGGAACGCGTCTTTCAAGACACGACCACTGATTTCCCTACTCTATGCAGTGGAGGCACCGCATAAGTAAGCCCATTGGAACTTAGGATCGAGCAACGCGTACAACATACAAAATCCTCGTGAGAGGGTAACCCTTATCGCCTCTTCTTGAAATCATTGTAACATTATAAGCCTTGCACATGAATTAACGACAGGCCGTAAGCAAGATCCAAGGTCCAAACTCACCCAAAGGGCTGTAACCGCAACTGTGATGCCTCCTTCAGTAATTCCTTGTTTCATACTGCGTGAGGATAGACCATCGGTATACTAAGAATCGTCAGATGGCATGAACCGCAATGAAGATCACGGAAGCCAAGTCACCCGAGTTTTGGGAACGAACAGTGGGTATCCAGAGCGCGTGGTCACTGTCAGTGAACGTGAACGTTAAGCTGTGCCGTGACGGAGTGCAGAATGTCCAGTTCAACCATCAGGACTACGGGCCCTTATACGCGTGTCGAGCCAAGAGCGATGCGGCATAAAGTGCAAAGTGCGCACGACTAAGCTAGTCTGTGACTAGTCTCCCCTAGACAGACCGTAGACGAATGAAGATAGTCGTTTCTTCTTTATTACGGTCTAGGTTAAGTACAGCCTCAGGTAGTGGAAAAACACTTCACGTGATTCGATGTGTAATATGACGCGTCGAGCCGCAATTTCCAAACATTCACACTCGTGGTTTCGACCAAGTTTCAAACGTTACAAACACGCCTCGCCAACGAATAAGCTCAAAGTCGCAAACATGTTCTTATCAATCTGCTATCTGTACTCGTACACATCACCTTGGCAGTTTCCTGGCGGCTTTCGAGCACACACCAAGATCTCACCGTTATGACGATGCACGCAGATCAAAGACGCAACGAAACGTTCACTCTGAGGAATAACACGCTCATCCGCCAAGCCTGCCGCCCGCACCAAGCTAATGTGGAAACGATTGGTCTCATCCGGAGAAAATCAAGTCGCTTAGCCCGGGCTCCTCAAGTCCCAGCTTCTCCAGTTGCTCAAGTACACGCTGAGCCAACGCCCCAGCCTACTGGTCCCTGGTCCACCTTCCTTGTCCACCGTGCATATAACCACCGAAACCGATTTTGCGCTTTTTACTACCCCAGAAAGATGCTTTTCAGTTTCTCATCGCACACTTATCAGCACGCTCATCTCGCTTAGAACTCATATCAGACGCAGAGAACGACGGGGTACCGTGCTGTACCAGCAGCTTTGGTTGCCAGAACTCATTTTCAGACGGCTTCATCACCGGCACGACTATCTCGCGGGCCAGCGATGGGTCCTATATCCAAGTCGGAATTTTATCTAGGTACCTACTTTACAGTGCTCACAAACACGTGAGATCACCGGCTGCATGGACTCCAGCAGGTTTTACTTTGCCCAACGAGGCACTGGCGGCCAGATGAATGTCCGCTTTCTCAACGCCGCACAGTGTACCTTTGGGGGATACGGCGCAAGCTTCATTGAGCAGTCCGCTCGTCTCCCGCCAATTTTCATTGACTCATTAATTCCTTTCCAGGGTCGAGCCCTCCGCCAGCCGTTTTTGTCTTCGTTGTTGTGCATCTGAAAACGACCAGGTCAACTGTAATTCGTACAACGACGAGGCTGGGCGTCCTGTTGCTGTTCCTGGCACCTATGACTTCCCGGGAGTGAGCTGCTGCTACTGCACACGTCAACAATTCAATTTTCAAAATTTTCATCATTCACATATTTTCAGCGGTCAGAGCAATTGCCCACACCATTTGCAATGTTATTCGTATTGCGCGCAACCTGTTGCAGCTAGTATACAAAATCATAAAGAGCTCGTAATAAATCCATGCATAACCATAATCATGAACCCCGGAAAGGTATAATGACGCCTATGCGCCGTGAAAGCATTTGTAGGTATAAGGGCATAATGAAGGCCAGAAGGAGCGTCCGTGTGTTCGTGTCGATCTGTGTTAAAAATGTAGTATCATGGGCGTCATGCCTTGCCGAAGATGAGCTTTCCGGAGCCGACTCCACTACCATACTTCTCCACTTCAATGCCGATCAATCGGGTCTTCCCGTGCAGCCAATCGACTCGCCGAACTCCACCTTCCCAACCACCTCCCATCTTGGTGCATCGCTTCTCGTACGCCCGTGTGACCTTCCGCTGGGCGCGGCTTCCATGACCGAGAGCATCCCACTCCTGTGGCGTAACTCTCGAAGAAAGTGTCGAATGCAGTGCGCAGAGAAGGTCGAGATTGGTGATATTTGGGGAGCGCCCACTTTTTACAGGAGAACCGAAACCGGAGCCGGAACTCGAGTTGGGTCCGACAATGACGGGCCACGGGAATTTATGCGAGCGAAGTACGATACGGGATGATGATGGCGTTGGCGGGTCTGTCGCTGGTTGAGATAATGTATGTACTGGTACGGGTGAGTGTGTAGCACGATCCAGTACTGTTCGCGGTGAAGGGGCAAAGGTGACATCATAATTTATCGGCGCAGAGTGAAGTCGGGTAGCTGCGAAAAGTGGATGCATATGCAGCGGTGTCCGTGAACCGTAATCCATCCCATTTGCAGTATCTGTTCAGCACTGATCAGGAAGCCTGTCACACGTCTATTATTAGATGACTTACATGAATGGCCAGATTCAGTTGCAGACGATATAGTACTGTTCTGCCAGGTGTGGTTCTGTCGCACTGAAGGCCGTCTGTCACCGAAAGAGACGGGAGGTCCACGAGGAGTATGTACAGGATAGTGTCCGGCTTTGGATGGGCGTCAATTTCAAAGTGCTCGTTAACAGTGTGAGAGATAGAAGACATACGATGTTCTGACGACTTGTAGCTGGCACGCCTATAAAGCGGCTTCTTAGCTTTCAACGGAGCGCCGTGTTTCATGTCTACTGGAGCTTCATATCGCAGTGGGGATGTCGCTGTTCGAGCAGAGAAGCTATTGCTTCGTTTTGTCTTGAGACGTGAAGGTGAACCAGCTGGTGGCCCGTAGAAGTAGTTTGGAGTAGGATGGTCGAGGGTTTTAGGTTGGTTTCCACCGAAGATGTAACGGAAGTAGGAGGTCATGATAAAAAATTATTCGTGAAGTGTGCGTGGTGAGTGGGATTGTCGTGTGCTCAAGGTGCTGAACCAAGGGGAGGAATGTACTCGGACTAGAGGAGTGAACGATCGGGTCCTTATAAAGGTGTATGATAGCCGTCATGGTTGGATCGGATCGACTTTGAGTTCTGAACATATGATATTTATTGAAGTAAGAGGACCCCCAGAAAAAGCCGTGCGGAAAAGCCGTGCCTTGAACTAACATGGCATGAGGAGATTGCAAGAAAAGATCTCTTCCAAATGCGTGTTGTCAGGATCATTCATCATGTCTCAGAAAGTCCCGAAAGTTCCTGTGCTATGTAGCGTAAACCGATACAACGGAGACAAACAATCATTAACATGGCTTGGTCAGGAAAGATGCGTTCTGGTGAGAAGATTGGGTAAGATCGGAGAGAGTAGGAACGGGTAAGAATCAGAGAGAACCCATCCGTGGTGACGCGGCTGAATGGGTACAAGCTCATGCGATTGGAAATACGACAACACTTCATATCACCGCGACCATTAGCTTCACACACAAACGCATGTAAAACGCGTGTTTTCCTTCTTATGGGCTGCGCGGCGCCACCTCTTTATCGCATCGCCATTTCTAGCTTTCATAGATAGCACAGTAGCAGGACAGACATTTTCATAGGAGGGCAAATTCAGCCAAGATACTAGAAGAGCTTGATAGAATAACATTACGACCAGGGGTCATGCCCTACTATAATTTGTCAATCTCCGGTGTGGTACTTTGCGGTACTGTTTCCCGCCGAAAGAGCGCGGTGGCAGCATGTTCGGCCGCTTCGGGGGGCGTGGTCACCCTAGTAAAGACAAGCGGCGCGCGAAGTCTTACTTAAACCCGCCATGAAGCGCACCCGAGCCATTCAGATTGAAATCGCGAACTAAAAATTGGGCCTAGACCTTGCATCGCTTGAGCAAAGGAGTAACGAGAAAGAAAAGAGGACAGAGCGCTAAGGAAAATGAAGTGACGCACTGACAGCGGCTATGTTAGCGAGATGATTCATTTTGAGTTGGTAGATCTGGTTAGGAAGCCCTGAACGTTCCAGCATGCTTCGAATCAAATTTTCTTCAAAGCGTAAGCCGCATCCTCGACGTAGTAAGGCAGCTTGCACAAACCGCAGAATTTCGAGTCAAACATACTTGCACTGCACAGAAGCTTTAAGAATAAAGGCATGCATATGATTTCGGTGTGTAGAATCAAAGGCATGCTGCATAATATCTGCATTGAATAGGAGAAATTGACGAACATGCTGTGATATGATACGTACATAGAATTCGACTGTTTCAGTAACAGGGTCCAAAATCGGCAGCTGACAACTCGAAGTTGAGTTTGATGAGCAGAAAACAACAATTTGAACATACTTCAAATATATATGTAGGGTCCACATGAATCAGTTCCTTCAGGGAGAAAAAATATATATTCTAGAGAAGTAACGTTGGCGCATTAGTTACTATGTGTCGTACCGACAATGAGGTTGATGATCGAGATCTGATTCATCTGAAACATTAACGCTTTGTTTGAATCAGAAGCCTTTGCCAAACAACCGGTTGAACAACACGTGCAACACATTCTGAGAGGTTGGACATCGACCGCCATCACATGTTAGCCTGCAACCCGATTTCAACCAGACGCGCTTCCAAAATACTTAATATTATTGTACACGCTCCTGCAGTGTGCACCACAGAACATGCGGAGCTTTATTTCTAGGTTGGGACAGGAGAGGCGCAGTGCCAAGACCACACCAGGGCCTAGTCTTCAAGAGACACCGAAAGAAACAATGCAACAACACATCTATCGATATCGCAAGCAACGCGGGGTCAACCTTGGTAAGCACGCACCGAATGCATTCTCAAAGCCAGTTAAGTGTGGCCTAGGCTCGTGGTTTGTTTTGGAGCGGTGGATATCAGAGTCGCCATTCGAATGGGCCATCGGCAGCGGACAAAGTGATCTGGATGTCGCAAAAGGTTCGAACGCGAAGCAGGTCCTGGAACACCATTGGGATTCCTGGATCACCGCCAGCGACTTCGAATGGCTTGCAGCAAGGGGAATCAACACTGTGCGGATCCCAGTGCGCTCCTTCTTGTAACAGTAAATCAGTATCATCCCATCATGCTTGAACAGATCGGATACTATCATATCTGTGCACTTGACCCATCTGTCCTTACTCGAACCGACTTTGATGGTCTCCAACATGTTTTTGAAGGAGCTTGGAGCAGAATTATTGCCGCGGTGATGACCGCACAGAGTTTTGGAATTGGGGTGCTGTTTGGTGCGTCAATCGTCGAGTACGGACTTTGTATTTCTCACTCATAATTTCCAGACCTTCACGCAGCTCCTGGCAAACAGAATCAAGATTCACATTCCGGAACATCGTCCCCGGTAGTTTCATTTTTCCACAGCAAATTTAACATGCAGCTGGCCATTCGCGTTCTCCGTATACTAGTAACTCAACTCGTTGCATTGCAAACGCAGGAACCCGTGATCAACAATATAGCCGGTATAGAACTTCTCAATGAACCACACGCCGCCTCGCACGAAGCGCTCTACACCTGGTACAAAGAGGCAATTCAAGAGATAAGAACTCTCGATCATGGGTTCCCGATCTATATATCAGACTGTTGGATGACTGATCAATATGCCGACTTCGTCGCAAACTTACCGCCCAGTTGGGCGTTGACATGTGTCGACCATCACTTGTACCGGTGCTTTACCAGGAACGACATCTCAACTCCAGCAGTGCAGCATATTGTCTCACTTTCTGATCCGAACGCCCCTTTTCCGCAGATGTTTTCCCGCACTTCGGAAAAGCTGGCAGCTGCTGGAAGTGGGCTGATAGTTGGGGAATGGTCTGCGGCTTTGAACCCAGGCTCTTTACAAGGCGCTCCTGATGAACATCGGGTTAGAACATCTTACGTTCGGGCTCAACTTGACCTCTTCGAGCAGTACTGCGCTGGATCATTCTTTTGGACGTATAAAAAAGAGCGGCGTGGTGACCAAGGATGGTCTTTCCGAGAAGCGGTTGAAAGTGGCATCTTTCCCAATGTTGTTGGCATGATACCGGTCAAGGATTTTGTTAGGCTCAGCGACGACATAAGTGCCAGAGAAGTGGCCGCTAGAAACGTAGCCTCAGGTGAATCCAACAACTCTGCAGCTGCTTTATCTCTGCTCATTTAATTATCAAGACCAGCATGCATCTTACTGGGCGCGGTTTCCCGGCCATTACGAGCATTGGCGCTTTAATACCGGCTTCGATCAGGGCTGGAACGAAGCTTATGACTTCTTCGCCTTGGACCGCGCGGGTAAGCCCGCCGTCTCGGAACTTGGATTCAAGGGCTACGTTGCAAAGAGGAAAGTGCAGGAACATATCCGTGAAAAAGGAGTCAGCGACAACCTTTGGGAGTTCGGTGAGCATAGCTATTCAGCAGTGATATCCCCTTGTAGCCTTGTGGGTTTGTGCAGTTCCGCCGGCTGCAGCTGGCTGGAGCAGGACATACCCGGTATCTCGATAAGCTGTATCTCGGATGTAGGAGGCCCATTTCTAAAATTATTTCAGAGCACGGATTTGGACAAGGCGCAGATGCTGCGAAGCACGATTTTCAGCATCACTACTGTTGATTTGATTTTCACGTGTCAGGTAAGATCTATATGTTTTGATGCTCAATAAAGATTTTACATTTGATTTGCTTCCAGAACCGACAATCCACGAGTCTTTGTATTCACACGTCCGTGCATGATGATGTCAGCGTACTCGATTAATCTCGAACTCTCCTGAAGTGGATACGCAATGGTCTTGGATGAGACGAGTTCTTACCCCTTTGCATGGCAGCCATCAAGGGAACGTGTAGAACTTAGAACACTCGATGGACAGCTGGCTTTCATTATGTTCTTCTAGCTCTTCATCTGATTTGTCACGCCACCATCAACGAGGACAGTCGCGGTAATTACAAGCTCACATAAGTGCTTCCTAGTCCTGCCAGTATCAGACGAGTGTTCTCCTTAATGTTTTACCATGACCGTTGTGATTTATCGATAACACAACATAATTAAGTGTAGCCTCCAATCAGCAGATTAATTAGTATTCAAGCTCGGATTTAGGATGGTGACCAACTTTTATCTACTAACGTTACCCATCATCGCCGCAGCTCTATATCAATGGCCCGACAAACATGGCTTTCTGCTAGTGCGAGACCCCCTACTGGACGAAATTTTCATGATCCTTAGCGCCCAAAGGCAATCATATCGGTCGCCGTCATTGGCTGATAGTGATCCGACAACCGTCGTTTCCTCGGGCGCAACAGATCTGAATAGCCTTGATGATGAAACCTGAGAGTTGTTGTCTCTCGCACCATGAATATCATTCCTATGGGATGGTTCAGTAATAGCACCCAACAGGATGGCTCGTTATCAGCAAGCGGGAAGCCATCTCACCATCATTGCCATTTCTACGGCGCTTCGGTCGCAGCATGCGTCAAATTCAGAACACCGTTCACACAGAGTCTAGCAATGGGAGATAGACAGACTTCTACTGCGACACTCGTTGTTTCCATGTGCAACCAGCTTTATAGTTAACATGCCCAATAGTGAGTTTTGATGGGACGCACGGCGTCCTCATGCACCGTTCAAAGTTTCACAAATTTCGGAATTTGATACAGTGTGGGGGTAATTATCAGGGGTCTTCATCTCGTTGAAAAAGTTCTCGTTTTTCAACGAATAGCTGATATAGCTCAGATGAAACGGCGCACAATATGAACAACTGCGTGATACTAGTGCAGATTGCGTGACGCAAGCATGTAAGCATAGCTGTGTTCTGCTATCTATATACATATACATGGGTATGTATTTGTGGATTTTAAGAGATAGTTACTACATAAGAATAAACAGGGGACCAAAAACCACTGGCAAGAACGTTCATAAAAGTTCATAAAAGTTCATGAGCAGGAAACTATGGCAAACAGCCTTCACGTCAACAATCTCCAGTGGTAGAAACCATCTCCATCAGCAGCTCTGACAAGGCCCCTGAATACGTGTCTGTCCATCAAATAATCCACACGTTTGACTCCTTGACTTGCTTCCATCTGAGCCGAGGAGGGGCTGCTCCTGTATCTGCGAGTATATGCTCGCGCAATCGCAGTTTCCTCACTCTGGCTGAGCCTCGCCCAGTCCGGGTGAGAAATTTGGCGGTGCAGGGATGAATGAATCATCCACAAGATATCACCAACAGTTAGAGGAAGAGGGTTCATGGCGTCGTACTCTCCATGAACGAACTCCAAGTCAATAGGCCATTGAGGAATGGCATCATGCGTGATACGCATGCTGGTGATAGTGGGGGCCGTAGCATGCTCCCGTAACTCCTCAACAGACAACATGACCATGTTGTTTGGACCAGCTCTGCGCAATGGCGCAAAGGCGGGATTGGCGATGTCGAAATAGAGTTCTGTTCCATATGCTTCTCCGTTAAGAAGCGGATGGATCTGGCACTGTTGCGACGAGGAGTTATATGGCCACGCAGGGCGACTGCTATGGCCAAATGAGTGCCGCCGGTTATGACCTGATGGCAGTGGGACTCCTAAAAAGGAGGGACTGGGAGGCGCTGCGGCCATCCCTGCATGCCAGGACGGACGACGTTGACGATGAAATCCTTCGGGATAGTAGGAAGTGCGTGTTTCAGGAAGATCGACATAGGGTAAGTTAGGGGAATGATATGGGGAAGACGGAAATAGATTAGAGGGTGGGATGAAAGGCGATCGTTGGGGTGTATACGGGTGAACATAGTACGGAGGAGGCTCGTAGGTCGCTGGTTGGTAGACGAATGGACTAGACATTGTTGCAAAGGTAAATGTGGAGAGCAAAAGATATCGGGAGACCTGCTATTTATTCGAGATTATGGTCAGCTCGGCACCGTACCATAAGCACAGCCTCGTGAGTACCTATGTTATGGCTGTTGTCTTCAGAAGGGCGACTGTCAGAGGCCACTGCTTCGGGATGCAATAGACTTTTTGTTGGAGTACGACACAGCTTGACGAGGCTCGCTTGCCAGAAGACTGCGGAAGCTGCGAGACTTTGTCCGACCAATGGTACTTATGAAGGCTGTTGACAAACCATGACTCGGTCAGTTGCCGTTACACTGAATGAAGCGGAAGTTTCTACTTACTGATGGAACTAGTTTGTCCTTGTCGGGCGAATGGTCAAGGCTCCGCGCAAGAAGGGAATTAACTCACAGAAAATAGGCAATCTGCTGGACCCTGGTCTCTTTTAATTTGTCAGCGTCAGCGCTCAAATCCGCAAAAAAAACAACGAGTTATTTCCCATCATCAACGCTGAGCTAGCGCCTTGCTAGAGCGAACAATAATTTGTCAGTCATGGTTGGAGTTCCGGATCATCGCCCTCGCAGGATGGGCCCATCTGTGGCTAGCTGCTGGAGCCTTTGATCTGTATAGTTTGTGATCGAAGTCAATTCAAATTTTAAAGTTCGAACTTCGAACCGGTTCCCCATATTAAGACCCCATGAGTAGGTAAGCACTTGGTCCTGAAGACCCCGACTCCTTCCCAGGGTCCAGTACTAAGTTACCGTGCTGCAGTGCGGCCCGTGCAGCGCCAATTGATTAATACATACTTAGAACTCTCGAGTGGCCTGCTCAACCAATGGCTGGTCACCACCAGTGGGCGAAGGAATGGCTAATCTCTTGCCGGGTGACCCAAATAAAATTTAACACATTCTGCGACGCTCATTCTATAAAAATTACAGCACCAGCTCGCATGTCTAACTTCTGCACCGTGACCGATGACCGATACACTGCCCATCAGCAACTGTCCTACGTAACTTATCTCGCTGTTACTGTCACAACTCCCTGAACAACTGTGAGTATTGATGACTCGCGATAGTGCAATTTCGCTGCATACTGATATATTTCCGCAGTGCTTTCAAGGCCACTATCATGAACAAGCTGTCTAGACTTGAAGAATGGCAGCGGTACGCTAAATGAGAGCATGGCACCAAAGTTTCTTCCTCGACTGGTATAGCGCTTTTGTTTTTCCCCATAACGCTAACTTTTCATTCTCGTTCAAAAAACTTCCCGAACATGAAATTCCGACATTCAGCAGATTAACAGGCCAATTCTGGAACATCCATGAACTCCAAGCTGTTTCCAAAATTGTGCACTAGTGCCGCTGAGGGCCCGGTTACCATGTTGCCGTGCGCTTTGAAAGGCGAAAATTTGTTCCGCAGTAAGTAAAGCCTATTGCTAGGTTGGTGACAGTGCCAGAAATGGTTGCCTCGCAGCTTAATGCAGGATCCCGGAAGAAGCGGAATCGCTGGTACATTGTAAAAATACGGAAGCAGAACCTAGCTCTTATGTCCTCCCTCATAAGTCCCTTCCGCTTTTGTCCATTAAATACTCACATCCACCATCATTTACAATTATCGGTGACTTTGTGTTGCTCACCAGAAATGGTTGAGATTTTGGACTCGCTTATTTCGGTCACACTATGGCATCTGACTTTAAAGAAGCCAAGCAGACTTTGAAATCACAGTTATCGACGGTGCATCCGAGGACTTCTTCAAGACTGAATCAAATAAGGTATCTCCCTCGTAAGCCGTTCATCTATTCGCTGAATTCTTGACTTCTGTTGTCCAACGTATCCCCCTCGCCGAGCAGCAAGATATAGCCCCTTTGACGTGAAGGATTAAGGTTCGTTACTTCCACGCATTGTCACTGATGATAGCCTCTGATTTCTAGGGTCTTCCTTCGGTGCCGAAGAATAATTTTACTCTGTAGAGTGAACCAATATTTGCAAGTCAAAGGTTTTACGGGTATCTATCTCTTGCTGGGAGGGAGTCGACGTGGGTGACTACATTCCCATGTTATGAAGAGATTGGTGAAAAAGTTTCACCTTGAGCGTGCCGATAAGCTACTAGTAAGTATGTAGCCTCAGGGCCAACTCCATCATGCAAGCGCTAATTTTTTGACGGACCCACTTGAAGGTACTATGATACGAACACCGGTCCAAAATCACCCAAAAAATCAGTATCCGACCTTTATAGCGCTGCCTCGGAGGTTCTACGGTACCGCTAACAGCTGCATGATATGACCTTTGCGATGAAAAAATAATCACATGTGCTGTCGCATGGCTTGCATACAAGTGTTGGCCCCCTCTTACAAACTGCCAAGTGAACGTCATGAATGGAATTTATACGGCGGCGCCTTACGATAACGATAATTGAAACGACCGTCGACACAACTTTCAGTGTGATTGTGGAACTAGTGCGTTGACTGCGGTTATCTGTCGAATCCAATGGTATCACGTAATCCACATAAAGAATGGAGACCAAGGTGCGCCACTAAGCTGTACTTGCTATTGAGTTCATATCCAAGCCATCATCACAGACAGATTCGGCGTACTAAATGTCTAGCATGCGATGTCATCGCACTTGCCAATAGACCGGAACCTTACTATTTCCCCTTAAAAACAATGGATGTCCCAAACACATACCCAGCAAGTGTGAAGTATGGCACCTTGTGCTTGGTTATCGTTCACGGTTCTATTGACTGCATGGACTGTGTTCCGGTCATCCAGCTCGAAGGATACTCCTGTCGGTATATTTTCACTCGAAGCATGCAAAGAAATTGCAGCATCTGTATCTTCAGCGTCGAGGGTGTATGATGAAGGTGAGTTGTTCGTCATTCAAGCCATGCGTATCCACACATACTGGCGCTCTACAGAATTGGATTCTCTTCATTATCTCAAAGACATCCATCACTGGGCATCATCTAGCTCTCAGGTTGCTATATGTTCGTTTGAGCCAGGAACGTCCTTAGACGTTGGTATAGCAGTAAGTAATAAGCTTGTGCCGCATGCCATCCTGTTTTGAAGTTTCGGATTTGCAAGCTCCAAATTTTAGGCAAGACTAGGACTCCTTTCGCGGTATGCCGGGAAATATTCTACTTCCTTCTGTTTATCGACATATATATAGGTGAAGGGTGGCGGACATGCGTCCAACCCTGGTTTCTCATCTACGCCTGGTGTTCAAATTGCTATGTCTCGCTTTTCCGATATTATATACAACGCAGCGTCACAGACTGTCACAATCGGTGCTGGTCTGATCTGGGATGACGTGTACGCTGCCTTGGAGCCCCATGATGTTAACGTTGTTGGTGGTCGAGTTACGGGCATCGGTGTTGCTGGTTTCATTCTCGGAGGAGGTACAAGTGACCAATTTTTCTATTCAGTGCGTACTCAAGATATCTAGGATATTCATGGCTCACCAACCAGCACGGTTTGACGATTGACACTGTACAGTCGTTTGAGTTAGTGATGCCAAATGGCACTGTTCAGGATGTTACCGCAGCTTCCGACCCAGATTTATTCTTTGGTTTGAGGGTAATCGAAGTCGCTAAATAGCCTGACGACTTTCTGATTAATATGTTTCAGGGTGGATTCAATAATTTTGTAGGGGGAACACATCACATGTATATTGTTCCATACTTACTGCTATCAGGGCATAGTTACTAGGTTTACGCTGAAGACCTTCCCTCAATCGCAAGTTTGGGTAACAGAATTGTAACATTGCCTTGAAATTAGTCGCTGACCATGTGGTCACATCAGGGTGGATCTATCACATACACTTCTCATGTGTTAGACCTCGTCAATCAAGCAACAGCGAACTTCGTCGCAAATAATACAGATCCGAAAGCACAAATCATCACAACTTACAATTCCATTCTGGGCGAGGTAAGCCAATGTGTTCCCTATGTCCTTTCCCGCGCGCCATCTAAGTGATTGTGATTGTAGACAGAAATTTCAGAACTCATTTTCTACGACGGACCCTCCCCGCCCGAGGGTATATTTGATGAATTGATGGCAATCCATCATCTAACCAAGGATGTCCACACACGATCGTTCATCTCCCTTGTGCAATCTTTCCAGGCCAATGCCACCGAGAACTTCCGGTGGGTCCTTGAGTATGTCTGATTAACTTGTCCGCTGAGATACATTAGGGGCATCTTCAATACCGTATCTATCCTCGACTATCCCGTGTCGTTACTCGAATCTGTCGTGAATGAGTCAGTGGTAAGCCATGCACTCAAATAAACCGCATTGGCATCCTAATCCTTGCTACTCCCTCTAGTTTTGGGGAAAATCGCTCATTGACTCCAGTGCATGGTTCATCTCCTATGCTGTCGAACCATTCCTCCCGTCGATACTTGACCACAGCTCCATTCCATCAGCATACCCGCCTTCTCGCGATCGAGCGCTACTTCCCCTGAACATCTACTTTGCATGGTTTGAGAAGGATTCTGACGAAATCATGCAGGAAGCTGCCCGTGACAGTGCAGCGTATCTTCGCCAATTGGCCATTGCTGAGGGTCAGGATGTCGCTGATGCAGCTTTATACGGCAATTATGCCATATTTGACACGCCACTAAGCAGAATTTATGGGGACAACGTGCCAAAGCTGCAGGCCATCAAAGCTGCTGTAGACCCGACTAATGTCATGGGATTGGCGGGGGGGTTCAAGTTTTAAACCTTCGCTGGAAGGTCCGTATTCTATAGTACAATTTGTATAGTATCCTGGTTTCCTGTAATTTACGAGTGTCCCTGCTACTGATCTGAGCTGGAACTGCGCCGACTGCCAGACCAAGCCAGTGCTCAAAATATGAAGATAGAAATGCTGCAAACTCGGATTCGGAATATGTGCACTTGGTAAGCGCACGACATGTAAGTACTTTAAGTCGTATCAGGTTCAATGTGTATATCGCTATTCGGTTCGGTGATGGAATAGTCATCATCATTCCACTGCAAGGCGACAGCAGAAGAGACTGGGGTTAATAAAGCTGGTTTTGTTGTCGATTTTTACCAGTAAAAGTACTATTGAATCAAACTTATTATCCCTTGGGTCGAGGGCCCTATGTCTGACATAGTCCTATTCGCGAGGGCCTCCCGACCTACTCAATCCTTCCCTAAGACTTTATTTAGTCCATCTTCAAGCGTCATCCATAAGAAAGTCCTCTTCGTCATAGAAATTGTAGGTGGAAGTGTGAGGTGCATACTTGATATTGCATTGAACTATAGACGCCGCGTCATCATGCCGAAGAGGATATAATGTCTGAGGAAATAGTATTAAGTAGGTATACTGACGGAGTATATACGAAGTACACAAGGACTCTCTTCTATATGAGCGTCCTCCAGATGGGTAGCAGGATGCAAGCATAGGACGTTATCGAAACAAGCTAGTTCATATCTTCACTTTATCTGATTCACTCGTTTCGAGCATCTCAAAGTCCAGATTGCGAATGCCCGTTGTCGACCATATACAAATCCATGGACTCTGCGGCCAAGTCTGTGGACCCTATTTCGTGTCAGTACATTCCGCGAGGCACAAATACTTGAACGCACAAGCTCCGTGGTTTCAAGATGTATCTCATCGAATATGCATCTTCACCGTCTCCATCTGATTGAATAGTCAAATATAGCTGGAGGACTGAAGTTAACAACTCACAATATCCAATCTCTTTCCGGTGGATCTGGAAGCCAAGTTTTTCGCTGTACAGAGAAAAGGCAGCTCGATTGGACTTTCGTACGTGGAGCTGAATATACTCTACGTCATGAGAATCAATCATGGCCTTTTCTGTAGGTGGTTTTCCAATTAATGTTTGCACCAAGACGGGCGTAAGTGAACCAACTCGAAAGCAGCATTAATCTCTTCGCGAGACCTAGCCTACGATATGTTCGGAGTACGGATAGAGAGTTGATATGACCAACTTGCAGCCAAGGGAATTCTTCATCTGGTTCTCTGTACCGGATTATTGAGCCAGTCATAGACACATTTGACTTTCACCAACATCGAAGATAGTACATATCCCACTACGCGCCCGCTGCTGTCCTCCGCCAGAAACGAAACTTCTGGCCACGTTATGGCGGAATAGGCCCCTACAAATCTGGCGATGGGAATGTCGTATGCATGAAACTACAAGTTACTCACAAAATCTCATGTGGTAGTTCTCAGGGAGGTTTTGCAAGTTGCATTGTTGTATGTTGGTGAGGTCCTTCGGCTGAGCGCCACATGTTTTAGGGAGTGTTGAATGTAAAACTCGCATCCACGAAGGGACCCAAACGCACCTCTGCTCTTCGAATATTCATCTACAATGTACTAGGATGCTGAAAGACGTGAACTGGTGGTGACGGGTGTGGGGGCAGGTTGGATACAGTGCCAGGTGCTTACACAGCTTTGCTAGAGTTGGCGCCTGCACACTGACGCGCACCTTCGTCGTCGGCATTCATTTCCACATTGTTAAGGTTTTGTTGATTACATATTCAAATGTAGAACGTGTATCGATTATTAGATAATTATTTTTAAGTGTCCGCCGGCCGCCACTGCACCAGTCACGTATCCACTGACGTTAAGCCAAAAGCTGGCCGTGGTATTGTCTCCCTTGCTGATCTAATACTATATGACAGTCGACATCATATTCGATATATAAGCCGTGGCATGAACCAAGCGGCTATCCAGATACGCGTCTCTTACCAAGATCGTTGTGGAATGGATTGAAGGCGGAGACTAAATCCCCCACTAGTCCAAGGTCAGAATTCTATTACTAATTAATATGCATTAGGACATTCGCCATGGACTACTTCTTCAGAGCACTTATTGAGTTATACCAGCTTCTCATTTTTACCCGACCAGTCTGCTAAGTGCCTCTTTCTGCGTGTCAGTCATTGTCCCGTCAAGATGAGACGGGCATCAACTTGTCGTATACTCATTATCATGACATCAGACAAGGAGTCCGCAGATGTCGGATAAATACCATTTTGGAAACCTCATTGCCAACTCGTATGGCATTCGAAAGACAGGATATGTCTTCTAAAGAGCGAGCCCTTGTGGGCGCCGTTATCCGCGGCCAAGTTGTCTTATCACTCTGTATAAGCCGCGGCATGCTGGCGCACGTCAACGGACTACGGGTAATCACTCATCATCATTGCTCAGATATTTGAGGAAGTTCGGACGATCAAAGTCACCCTTGGCGCGGTAATCAAAGTTTAGGTGTTAGCACTTCGGGAAAAAGACATTGCCCGGATAACTTTACCTGTTATGTGGTGGGGGGACTTGCCAGCGTCTGACCTAGGCTCTTTGGAGATCTGTGTGCTATATCTTTGGTTCACGAGTATGACTTCTCAGCTATTTATTTACGCTACAGCGCAACCGCGTCGTCGAGAGGTCATGAACACCGAGGAATACATAGGGCAAACATGCAATTGTGTATCAGCCTTGGCTCGTCCTTGTAGAAATGGACCCCGATGACCAGGTGAGGTGGGCTTTGAATTATCGTAAAATCTCAGTACATAACGCCGCTCCAGATACTACAGGTTGCTATTACCTCGCCTTAAACACGATTGATCATCAATTCATTCCGAACCTGTTGAACCCAGGAAGCCGATTGAGATCAGGAGATGGTAGTCATGTTCAACTTGAGTGTTCGCTGACATGACGCAGCGATGTGTAAGAGGAGCCAACCAAGGCGAATACTCACATTGGTATACTGTAGCAGCGCAGTTCAACGAGAACGCGATCATACTTCAGAGTAAACAATGACGCACGTTGAGTGTAGATGTGAACAAATTTATGTATCAGGTACTTGTGCAGCTATATTTACCGGAAAATGTTTGATAACGACTAGATCTGTCATAGCTTCAATGAGCAAGCGTCTAACTCATTTTCCTCCTTTATTTCCCAGACGAAGTGCCATTTATAGAGTTACTTACAGCACCACCGAATTACCACAGAAACTAAACAGCAGTGAGGCATGGAGTTTCCGGTGTGGAGGTGACAAGCGGTGACGAAGTTTACGGAGATTATTAACTGCTCAATCACTCAGCTAACAAACCGCAGGGATATCCTCGCTGCGTTGTCCCCGGTGGTCATCTATCAGAATGATTCGGATGCCTACTAGTTTGGTGACTTCCATACCGGCAACAGTATTATATACCATTGATTCAAGAGCCGGTTCATCGTCACTGTCATCTATACCTTCGCTAAAAAGTACACAACTTCCTAACAGCATCGACAAATGAGGATCGGGTGATTCAAAGTGTCGCGATGGAGTTGATAGTTCTGTTGAGGGCGTCTTGCCAGCTAGTGAAGCCTGGTGTTGAACTTGAACAGAGGCACGGTGCAGGTCGGTCATGGTGTGTTGAGTGGGTAACCAGAACTCACCTACCTAGTTGAAGTGCTGGGACAGTCCTGGTCGGTCACAGCAGAATGAACAATAACGCGGTGAGACCCCACTATCCAGGCGCAAATGAATATCACATGCGGTGTCCCCAAAGGCTGGTGATGGGTAAGTCAACTAACCGAACCCAAGCGTTCGTAATCGATCGTTTTCGAGTTGATTTTGATTTTGATTTTGATTTTAGACGATGATTTGATTTTGTTAATAGTCCGGACTCCGCTGGGGTCCCTTCCATTTACTTATAAAGTGGATCGCGTTTACCTGAAACCCAGTTATATAATTATGTCTGCAAGAACAGTACCAACCACTGACGATGAGGTTGTCAGCGCCGTACGCGATGCTTATAGCTTTATTGCGAGGGAAGGCGCACACCCAGAATGTAAGCGCTATATCATCACGGAGTCTAAAGGAGGGTTCTCACTGAGGAAATCATTGTTATTAGATGCTGAAACAGTTGCAGAGGCATTCGGATACACCGCGGAGCAATTGAAATCCATCCCAACAGAGTCGCACATGGGACTAAGCTGCGGAAACCCAGTAGCAATCGCATCCATCAAAGAGGCATGGTGTTCGAGCATAATTTTATTCACATTTTAACGGTGTTGACAGGGAGAAACCGTCCTTGACTTGGGCTCTGGTGGTGGCATCGATGTTTTCCTTGCAGCCCATAAAGTCGGGCCCAAAGGGCAGGTCATCGGTCTGGACATGTCAACTGTGCGTTGCGTCGAAGTCAAAGCCCGGCATAATAATCATTAGAGCAGGATATGATTACCCTAGCTCGCAAGAACGCCTTCAAGCAAGGGTATAAGCCGCCCCAGGTGATCTTTATCCAGACCCAGCTGACGCAGCCCCTACCTGTGGAGACCGCCTCGGTGGATTGCATCTTGTCAAATTGTGTCATCAATTTACTTCCTGAGGCAGGAAAAGCAGCCCTCCTGAAGGAGACATACAGGGTTCTCAAACCCGGCGGTCGCATTGTAATTGACGATGTAAGTACCTCGCTGCGCTGCGCCGTTTGTGCTGGTGGTCCTGATTTATTCGTCATAGATCATCGGAAGGAAGCCATTTCCAGATGCGATCCGGTCCGACCTTGCCGCCTATATTGGGTGCGTATCGGGGGCGTTGGAATTGGAGCAGTACAGAGCTCTCATGAAGGATGCTGGGTTCACAGGTGAGTGGTATGTATGGACTAGATGATTTTGATTGATATGCCACAATAAGATGCGTTGTTTGTCGAGACTGGCGGCGATCTTGATATCTATAAAACTACCGGATCCACTAGCACTGGTTGTTGTGCTCAACAACCTAGCTCCTCAACCGCATGTTCTGCACCCTCCGTTACACCTCTTCCTCGAACTGACATCGGAAGCCTCAACGAGTGGGCTGGTAGGGAGAAAATCGTACACAACAAGTGTCAAAGCTGATTCATAAAAGCCTCGTACCAGATTTTCGCAAAGAAAATCTCTTCGGATACCGTGGCCACTGACAAATCGCCTGAAGCAGTAAAGCGCTGGTGGGACGCATATCCGAAAGATAAGTTGACTTCCGATGAACTCGCAAGCCTTCTTCGCAATCCCGATCGTTCAGATTATGCCCTTATCGATGTTCGACATGAAGATCACGCCGTGAGTTGAAGATGGTTTGTTTAATGATTCTACTAACGTTAGATATATAGCGTGGTCATGTTCGCGGAAGTGTTCAATGGCGGGGGGACACATTTTCAGGTCAACTAGCCAAGTTTTACGATCAGTACAGCGAGACAAAGCAGGTCATCTTTTACTGTGGCAGCAGCAATGGAAGGGGACCTAGGTGTGCTGCATGGTGAGCGCCACGATGTCTGCAGGGTCCGTTTCGCTGAAGGGAAATCCAGGTATCAAGACTATCTCAATGGTATAGGTAATACGGAATCAAAAGCCTATGTTCTAGAAGATGGATTCCGCGGGTGGAAATATCCTGACCTAGTGAACACTGTAGATCCGGGGACAAGTAATAGGCTCAATATGTGTATATAACTGTACGTGGCACGATTGGCATTTAATAGATGTGTTCGACATTGTATGAGGACCCTTTACAAGGTAATACAAGTGAAACTAGTATATCGGCATCTACGCGACAGTGTTCATAGTATTCGGTTCTACGGAACGGAAGTGACACCATGCAGGAACGCCTTAAGTAAGACCCGCAAGTTGGCGCATATCAACATACGCCGCCGCCGGACAGAACATTTTTGAATGGATCTAACTCAAGACGGTTTCTCAGTGACGCATTACCTCCAACCATGAACCCTTTTCTCGAATTCGACAAATTTGCGGGCAAGCAGGAATTTGGAATTTGGAACACAAAGGAACATCCATTTCGAGATTGGCAGTCATGATCGACTTCAAGAAAGTGGGTCCAACGCGATGACTACATACTGATTGACTACTCGACGAGTGCGGTTCATTGATTGAGGGAAAATCACTATTGAAGTCAGGGTATGATTACGATTAGTCTTGAATCGACTGAAAATATTGAATAGAACGTTCTTCGCGCCATGCCGTCTTACAGAAAGAAGTTTGTCAGGCGATCACCCGAGCGATCCTTCGAAGAAAGATTTTGAGGCAGAATAGAACGAGGACACGGATAATCGACTCGGATCCACAACCGACGATCGATGGCATGAGCCACATCTCACATACGGCATGTGTAGGCGCGAAATTGATCGAAGGAAAGTTTCGTGAACAATCGGACCAAGGCCTATTGCGACTAATCACAGTTTGCGCGAAAGAGATGCGGGATGTGTCAGGGTAAACCATCTGCTGCGTCTCAGATACCGACGAAAGGAATAGTGGGAACGCATACCGCTGATCACCGACTATTTACATTTGTGGCGTGAGTTGGATCCATGAAAGCATCTAGGCTGGCGCGCTTCTTCCTCATTGAAGAGCCCGAGCCCGAATAAGACAAACTAATCATAGATCTTGATGACACGTTTTACGTCCGCGAACGAGCGATCGATACGGCAGGTGGGGCGCACTAGCCAATTTAATAGGAGAGCGACACGTCTAAGAACAGCGGTCAGTCCTTGGCTGCTCTCAATTAGCGATATCGGACACGGCGCAGCAGTCAGTGTATTTCTATAATTTCCGTGCCGAAGTGAAGGCGAAGGAAACTGGTCGAATCGGCCACCAGCGATGGAGGTAACGCAGCCTGAGAGCGACTGCATGCAAAATGAATGATGCAGGCGCTTGACAGTGCATGCAATGAGGCGACTTGGCGGCTAGGGACTGATCACATGGGCTCACGTTAGCCGGGGTGCATGCGGAAAGTTTGGACCCAGATAACGCGAAATCTCGGTCGCATCTTGACCTGGAAAATTTTGATAATAAATCTGGATTTCTCGTCAGTGCTTATGCTGATTGCGTGTTTTGTGGACACAGCTGTTGAGTGGATCAAAATGCGGCGTCGATGGCTAGCGAGTGGTTTATTAAGACTGTGGTAGGTGGGAACGGGTACAAGAACAACCGCCCATCTTCTCATCTACTACCAATCCCGGAATAAAGTAACTCTGTCAGCGTGCTATAGACGCTCTAGGTCAACTGGTAGCTCTCGTTCTTTCCCCGCAAAGAACGTCCTTGTCCATTTTTGCTGTACTCTCATAAGCTCTAGGTCAAGATATGCCTGCAATTCGTGAACATGAGCTTTATCTGAACGATGTTGACGACGATGGTGAGTTTTCTTATCAACAATTATTTTTCGACGACCCTTTGCTCATCACAACGAATGAATACAGATGGGATGCCCCCGCTCGTTGACAATCCAAATTCATCTATGACATTTACATTCTTCACCGATATGACTCCCATTACTGCCTTGAGCCTTGATCCAACTGCTCCCTGCGAGAACTCATGGGACATCCCAGCGCCTGCCTCTCCTGTTGACTTTCCAGAGTCTGAATATCCTCCAACGAACCAGACCGCCGATCGTGTCTCTCATGGCAAGAAACGTGACGCTTCCTACATCCCACGCCCACCCAATGCCTTCATCCTCTTCAGATCGTCATTCATCCGGAGCCAGCAAGTTCCGGAGAAAGTCGAGGGCAATCATAGCACACTATCGAAGATCATCGGTCCGTCCCCTTTCCCTTGATCTACCCAATACTAATTTGATCGCATATAGGTAAATACTGGAAGACCCTTCCTCGAGAAGAAAGAGAGATATGGGAGGCCAAGGCCCTCGTCGCTCAGGCAGAACATAGAAAACGCTACCCAGACTGGCGTTTCAGGCCTGGGGCTAACGCGCTTGCGAAGCTCAAGGTCAAGGATGGTCCCGGAATAACGAATAGACGACGAAGCAACCAAAGTACCAAGAAGGCTCGCGGGGATGCCGAATCGAAGAAGAAAAACAAGAGTAAAGATGAAAGGTGTTCCATGATTGCGGATCTTCTAGTTGAAGGCAAGACAGGAGCTGAACTGGAATGTGCACTCAGAAATTGGGAGAACGGGATTGGTAGGGAAGTCGGGGTTGTTAAAGGGGCTGTTAACCGGGAAGATGAAGACGGTTTCGAGGGCGGAGATGAAGGGAGGTGGGGAGGAGCCTTGCCCAGTACAATCGCTTGTGATCACCATCACATGGAGTCGGTTCAACCCTCGGAGGACCTTTACCATTCCACTCATAATACAGAGGTAAACATCGATGGTCGCGATCAACCTCGCTGCAAGACTCCACCCGATGATCGGTTTAAAGTACCTCTTACTGCAATGTTTAAGCGTTCTCTGTCCGCACCTGCAACGCATGTGGATGTTGCCGACCATAGGCGCCACAACTCTATCGCAAGTAACTTCTCTGACGTGACGTCCGACGCAGCGAGTTCTCCTCCTAGCCTTTGCAGTCCCTCCAGCTTTCCATCAGATCAATATGAGGACCATTCGATTGCTGTATACAATGATTCCATGGGTCATCTATCGCCCCTTGTTCTACCATCAGGACTAGGAGACGGGTCTCCTGCGCGCTGGAATGACGTGAGTCCTATTAATATCGCTTTTCATGGTCTGTGCTAATTTTATATCTTTGGAAGCCGTACAATCTTTTCGGAGCTCCATCGGCCACCGCATTATTACCAGACTGTCCTGGTCTGTCGTATGTAAACAGTCCCTCCGTGTCGCCAGTCGACATGAGCTTTGGGAACTATACTTTCCCTTCGCCGACGCTGGCAGCACTTACTGAAACGAAACCCCAGAACATATCTGCTGGCCTTGACTACCCCGTCACATACGACACCCAGTCCTACTCCTCTTACTCTGCACTCAAGGGGTGGGCTGATGGGCAATGTGCATCTTTTGATACATTGCCGGAACCTCTGGTTCAGCACGTCTTTGTTAACCAACACACCGGCGCACCAGCCATATACGAATGGTCCCCTTTCGACGATACCGTGTGTGTTGGCCACGCTTCCCAGCTTCATAACGCTTTCGAAAGCAGCTACTTCGATGGTTTCGGATATTGAAGTTCGGCTCCGAACATGGGCTGAACTTATACCCTCTCTATGCGCTACCCTCTCTCCTTTATAGACTTCGCCGATAACCAGAACCTGAAGATGAAATGTCCTACCGGTTGTTCGGCTTGGTACGTATTATCCCATGCATCCGTTCAACGTTTTACGTGTTTGATTTCCCCCTCCTGCTATTGTTATGCCGCTCTGTACTATGCAATCCCCTTCTTGTCTTGTATATGTGGTTTGTTTGTGACGTTTGTACGATAGTGCGCAGTTGTACATGTCGTGTTGTGTATTTCCCTTAAATGATGTTGAAGCTACTTATGTATACCAGAGCTATCGTCGAGGCGCGAGACTGCAAAGTACTCGTCAAATCACAGCGGCTCATAGCATTCGATACAGCTTCCCCTTAGCGGGCGGCCGTTTTAGAGCGGATCTTATTTTGCAAGCAGCCTCGATTTGGGCGGCGGCCCTGATCAATCCAGGCTGTTTCGTCACACCGTGATCGCGAATGGAGGACACAGTTACATAGATGACGCTGATCACATACTACTTACATACAGTACGATCCAATACCACGACAGAGTCGCATCCATCTAGACCTATATACATCCCATTCCAGCGGAAGTGGAGACACTCCACAAAGGAGGTCAAGGAGCAAAAAATTGAAGGAACCAGCCCGAGAGTAGTCTGAATCGAGTTTCACGATCCACGAAGGATGCGCGAGCCACGAAGTGAACTCAAGGACAAGCCAGTATGCCATCACCGCATACAATCAGCCACCAGCCAC
Source organism: Rhizopogon vinicolor AM-OR11-026 (assembly GCA_001658105.1). Lineage (NCBI taxonomy): Eukaryota > Fungi > Basidiomycota > Agaricomycetes > Boletales > Rhizopogonaceae > Rhizopogon > Rhizopogon vinicolor. Next base: position 24,978 of record KV448277.1, on the reverse strand, counting down.
CTCATGCGCAATGAGAGCTCATACGCAATGAGAGCGCATGCGTGATAGCGACTACTGAATGCTAGACGATGGATGTAGGTTTGCCCGATCCCCGCGACACTTTCAAAGCTTTCAATTTCGCCCTCCTCTGCCGCATTTGCGGTAACAGAATCTTAGGGATATGAAAATGACGCTGCTTGTCTGGTACGTCGCGCAGCTGATTACAGCCAGGCCCCGCTAGAGCCGATCGAGGGGGATTAAAATACTCAGACCTTAGCCCGCTCATGAATGTGGTGTGCATGGAGCAACCTGTACGGGATGAGCATTCGTGGCCTTCGAGCTGGTTGAAAGGAAAGGAATGATTTTGGAATCCGCGTGGCTTATCAGAAACCAAACTCAGCGACATCATGAACCGTTACCCGTGACACAAAATGTTTCCGCCTGCAATGAAGAAAACATCTGGCCTTACACATGCACTGGATTCAAAGCCGAACTCGCTCCCCAAAATGCAAGAAGCAAAGTACTTATCAAGCCATGGTGGCTCAAGGCATTCGAGATCACATTTGACACTTTCGACCTTAAATAATATACATATACAACTTTCTCTTCGAGAATCGAGGGCGGCCATTTCGCTTTACAATTTGCGCTCAATCAATCATGTTATTTCATCACACCATGATCGCGCAGGGGGGCCAGTAAGGGCGCAGTTAGTTTCTGTTGATCATACATACTACTTACATATAGTACTAGTGTGATGATAATCCGTACGATCCTACACCACGACATAGAGTTGGATCAGGATATATCAATTCTAGCGGAAACGGATGACACTCCACAAAGGAGATCAAGAGTCGAAAAATTGAAAGAACCAGCCCGAGAGTAGTCTGAATCGAGTTTCACGATCCACGAAGGATACGCGAGCCACGAAGTGAACTCAGGGAAGACAGGTATACCACATCGCATGCAATCAGCCACCGCCTCATACGCAAGGAGAGATTGTCTCCAGCCGTCTATAGCCATGAGCTGGAATCATCGGTGCCAAGCGAACCACGTCATTAGAGATAAGTAAGCACCAATATGGTGTGGCCGTCACCTCGGGTGCCATACCTCGACTCGGACGATTGCAATTCAAAGCACCAACATTGGTTTCCATAACATAGCTTGGCCAAACTGCGGGATGCCCAAGTAAGTCCCTGGGTGCCTTCTTCACAAGGCGCAAGCGCGATAGCGACGACTGAATGCTAGACAATGGGTGTAGATGTGCCCAATCCCCACGACGCTTTCAAAGCTTTCACTTTCCCCCTCCTCTGCGGTAACAGGATCTTAGGGGATGTGAAAATGACGCTGCTTTTCTGGTACGTCGCACAGCTGCTTACAGCTAGGCCCTGCTAGAGCCGACCGAGGGGGATTAAAATACTCAGACCTTAGCCCGCTCATGAATGTGGTATGCATGGAGCAACCTGTAACGGGATGAGCATTCGTGGCCTTCGAGCTGGTCGAAGGGAAAGAATGATTTTGAAGTCCGCCAGGCATATAAGGAGACTAAACTTAGTGACATCAACCGTGACGTAATAAAGGATCCTACCAAAAGTTGGGAGTCTCACCTGCGAAGAAGACAACGTATGGCCTCGCATGTATGTAGGTGATAGCTGATAACCCAATGTTTCAAATACGTGTTCACTGGCAAAATGGATGCAACTCGATCATTATTATTTGCATCTTCTCCTCATCCCTGGGATGCCCCGGGAAGCAATTGAACAGCCCCTAAGTTAGTAAATAAGTTCAAATCTTTTTGGGAACGCATATTACCTTCCAAGATGAAGCCACTAGTATTATATTAACGGACACGAGGTACCGTCGTGCAAATATGGGACTGGAAACATTCAGCGGGCCTCGGTTGGAAGACTTGTCAGTTTATATTCGGTTTAGAGCATCCTCAGTGATACAATAAACTGGGGATCCTTGTAAGCCGGTCAGATTGCCGTCCACATAACTGCTACACCAAAAGGTAGTAATACTGAATAATTATCATTCAGTATCGCAGGCAGTATTTATGTTAATTATGGGAACTCGAGTAAGCCAGCGTGCTTACAATCCTTCGAACTTGTCGTAGCGTAAGAGTGGGGTCTACAAGCTTAAATATTGCACTGTTTAAAAGCAGCTCGCGGCATTAGACTCATCGACATACAACTTCCCCTCTGTGAGCGGCCGTTTTATGACGGACCGTGTTTTGCAGGAAATTCGGCTTTGATCTGGGTGACGCCCAAGATTATTCAGGTTGTCTCGTCTCTCATCGTGATCACGAAGGAGGAACAATAAGGGCGCAGTTACCATTACCATTGCTAGTGTTAACCACACTTAAATACGGTATGAGTAGATCCTAGTATACAGAGCCGCGTCCCTCTAGACCCTGTAATTATATATCACTATATAGTATATCCCATTCTAGCGGAAGCGAGGATGACACTCCACAAAGGAGATCAAAGAGTTGAAAAATTGAAAGAACCAGTCCGAGAGTAGTCTGAATCGAGTTTCACGATCCACGAAGGATGCGCGAGCCACGAAGTGAACTCAAGAACAGACAAGTATACCACATCACATACAATCAGCCACCACCTCATACGCAAGGAGAACCTCATGCGCAGGGAGAACCTCGTACGCAAGAAGTTGTCTCCGGCCGTAAGTAGCAATTTGTCATGAAGCTTGGTGCTAGTGCAACACTCTTTCAGAGGGGTCAGCACCAGTATGGTGTGACCGTCACCTTGGTGCCATACCTCGACGACTGCAGTTCGAAGCACCAGGGCGGCCCCCATGGTGGCAGAACAGCATCTAGGTGAACTAGATGGCAGTATAGCATGGCCAGACTGCGGGATGCCCAAGTATGTCCCGCGGCGTCTTCTTCGCAAGGCGCAAGCGCGATAGCGACGACTGAATGCTAAACGATGGATATAGGTGTGCCCGATCCCCGCAACACTTTCAAAGCTTTCAATCTCGCCCTCCTCTGCTGGAACAGAATCTTAGGGATATGAAAATGAAGCTGCTTTTCTGGTACGTCGCGCAGCTGATTACAGCTAGGCCCTGCTAGAGCCGATCGAGGGGGATTAAAATACTCAGACCTTAGCCCGCTCATAAATGTGGTATGCATGGAGCAACCTGTACGGAATGAGCATTCGTGGCCTTCGAGCTGGTTGATGGAAAAAATGTATTTTAAAGTCCGCCAGGCTTATAAGGACACCAAACTTAAGCGATATTAACCATGACATATTAAAGGATCACAAACGGTGCCGAAGACGTAAGTCTCGAACCAGACGTTTCGGGACCACTTGCGGGTTCCTCCGGTCCCTAGGGAATCGCCAGCGGTGTTATTTTCAACTCCGCTTCCCAGAACGTCTCGTTCGAGACTAACGAAGACGGCATGTGGCATCGCGAATGTGTGTAGATGGCACTGGGAGAATAGGGTAGTATTTCAATTTTATTGGTCTGGGTATCCAACTCGAACATTCTTGTCTGCACCTTCTCGTCATCCCTAGTGAATGCCCACCCAAGCCGCCACCCGGATGGTATTTCTGTCGGGCTGCCTGGATGCATCCAGGCGAAATTACCCGAAGCACCAATGTATCGCGCGACGTAGGGGAATGTATCCATTATCTTTGTCCCATTGGCATGGGACCACATGAGTCTGCATAGAGACCTTCACAAAGCTCAATTTCGCAGCTTATCTATTCATAGGAGTACTCAAAAACCTCCAAACAACTCTCTCTGCACGACGCAAGATTGTTCATGGGATATGCACAATTAATACTGTGCCGCCGCTTTTGCAGCTTGGAATAATAGTCGTAGTGTGACAACTGTCAGGAACCAAATGAGATCAAGTATTTATCCGAGTCCAAGTCACGGAATACATACTGCATGCAGCAAACCAAACTGCAGTTCGCAAAGAGCCCTGCGCATTTGTCTTCTGAATGATGTAGATCATTGTATACAGTGCTCGCAAACAGAAGCTACAATGGATTCGCCCTCTGAGGTTCAAATTTGTTGTGACAGCTGCAAAAGCGTATGACTCACAAGGCAATAGCAGCACTGTTGACCGTACGTGTGTCGACTTTAGCGATAGTTGCTGCCAACTAAGAACCATTGTATAAAGAATGAGCTCTGTAAGGTCGACGTGGAACAAGACATCGAACCACAGCAGCACTCCATAATGGGAATGATTCCAAGGCATTCTGATCAAGTGTTTAGCAAATAAAAAGGCAACACGAGAAACTGCTGACTTGATGAGCGCCATCCATTCTCTTCGCCCTTGCAGCCAGCTCTTTATCCGTTACACGATCGATGTTTGATCTGGGGTTGACACTTTCAGGTGCACACACGAGATTATCGTTACAACAGCACAAAGATAGATATATGAACAGTTACTTGTCCCAGCCCATAGACATTCTAATCGTCGCGTTCTGACGAGAGGTGAGCACAATATGATCGGCAGTATTTGAAAGTGATCGCACCCTTAGAAGAGCGGGTGCCAGGTTAAGAACCCACACTGCTGGAATGGAGAGCAATGCAAGCCTCGAGTCCGACAGGAGAAAGTCGAGAGCCATGTTTTAATGTATTCGCAGTATGAGACGGTGGGTGTTGGAGAGCTTGCGACGCACTTGCTTTTGTAGTACATGAGGCTTCGATCACGCGTCTCCAGTGCTGAGATTGACGTGGGGATTTCACATTGCGATATGAGGTGGCATGCTTCGTATTTCGCAGCGCGTAGCACGCTTTTGACAATTCCCGGAATTTTCTGACACACATACCTTCTCCGTATTTTTAAACGCCCTTTCGAACACTTCACAGATTTAGGACACGTAAGACTATTCATGGGAAAAAGAGCGTTTAATACTGTGCCACCACGTTTGCAGCCTGGAATAGACTTAGTGGGAAACCTATCCGGAACTGAATGAGATCAAGTGATGACCAGGTCACGGAACACATACTGCATGCAGCAAGCCAAACTACACTTCGAAAAGAGTATTGAGTATTGGTCTTCTGATTAATGTCGACCACTGTATAGAGGACTAGCACACAGAAGCTACAACAAATTCACCTAGAGTCAGATATGTCGTGGCAGTTGCAAAAGTGTTGGACCACAAGGAAATGGCAGTATGTTGACCGTATGTTTGTCGACATTCGGTTTAATGGCTCCTAACTAAGAATCGTTGTATAAAATGAATGAGCTCTGCAAGATTGTTGTGGAACAAGACAAATCCATAACGGGAGCAACTCCAGGACCAAAGCGTTCCGATGAAGTGTTGAGCAAATACGAAAGCACATGAGAAGTTGCTAACCTGGTGAGCCCCATCCATTCTTTCATCCTTTAAGCGAGCTCTCCATCCGTTGCGCCTTCGATGTGAGATTAATATTTTGAGTGCATAAACGACCACGTTACAATAGCCCACAACAGTACATACGTGGACGATTGTTGTCAAAGCTCACGGACCTTCCGATGGTCGCGTTCTAACAAGAAACAGCTGGGTGAGTACAACATGATCGAGAGTGCATTTTGGAGTAATCGCACCTTAGAAAAAGCAGGTGCCAGATTAAGGACCCATAGTGGTGGAATGGAAAACAATGCAAGCTTTGGGTCAGAACTAAGGAAGTCAGGAACCATGTTTGACGCTTATAATATTAGATAGTGGGTATTGGAGAACTTATGACGTGCATGCTTTTGTAGTACATGAGACATCGATCATATGGCGTGTTTCGACCTGTCTCGACTCTTAAGATCTCGAAGGTTGAGATTGAGACTGACGTGGGCATTTTCCGCATCCATTCCATACTTGTTCCAAGGTAGCGGCCCTCAGAGCATTGATAGGCTATACAAATACTGGTATCAATATGAGCGATGCATTAGCTGCGACTCGGAGTCACATCGAGAACCAAGACTTACATTAATTATCAATAGCGCTGTGGCAGTTGTCCGGTAGTAGGGACTTGTGGCTTCGTTATTCATGATCATCATGGGTGGCTGCAACGTGCGTTCGTAGGCGTTCGTGGCATTCAGTCCGCGAGTTTTTTGTCGCCAAAGTCATTTACTACCCGAGAGGTGCAGCTCAGTACGTGTTGAATTTCACTACTACTTAGCCTTGCAAAATGATACCATACCGTCATCCACTAAGTTAATTTGAATATGCAGTGTCATATTGTAGGCCGTGCCGCCGCGTGCTGAATCTTATTTTAGTGAAGGACCCTGGTAACCTGATGCAACTTGAGCCATACCGTGATCAGAGTCGAATTGGCGTGCAGACTAGTACATGGTGCCACTGCCACATGTGCCGAACCGAGAGCGGTGGAAACTAAGAGTGGTTTATTACATAATACTATAAACTTTACACGGGAACAGTCCCAGCCACTTGCCAAGACTCATGCGAGTCGCGGATCGATCTCGGCCTGCCACCCATACACTATGCACACATTCCACTGGGATAATGGTGGTATACGCGCCTCGTTGCGCTTATGCAGGCTGCAGCGAGACAACACGGCTTGGATGTTCTCTGACCTCACTGACACTTGTAGCCCGGGCAGATATGTGTTCATCATACAGTCTCCAGTGAGATCAAGGCACTACCAGGCCTGAGCTGTAGTGCTGCATATGGTTATTGTATCAGGAATGTTCGAGATTTTCACCATTCCCAGCCTGAACAATCACAAGGCGTGTTCCCTATCATCACTCAGCCTGTTTTCATCCTCTGGTGCATATTTATAGAATACGGGTAGGCCAGAAGCTCTCTCGTACAAAGTATCAGATGAAGTATGTGACAGATATCACCTGTGTTTCATAGCGCCTGGGTACACTTACTCGGTTTCGTCGCTTCAGGTACTCTGGAACTCCACTTCTCACACGCTCAAGTCCAGGATCTTCCGTACCTGAAACCATCATTTTTGGGTTGATTCTCCAGAATCAACCGTAAAAATCGGTGACTTGTTGATCTACCGCGTCGCATCGCCTTGACATGCACTTGAACGGAGCGGAGCATGAGGAGTATCATCTCTGGGAACTCGCAACATCGTCCAGTCGAGATTCGTGTGGGCTGATGTTTACAAATCCTAGGATTCTGCACAATTTGGAAAAGAGCGACGGCAGCGGTCCCGGTGTTTCGAGCTGATCGCAGATACCTCGAATCGGGTATATGAACCCTTATTGGTACTTGTGCCTTGCCGGGCTTAGCTTGTGGTATTGAGAGGAGCATCATCCATCGCTACGTTCCGGGTGCGTTCTGATGCATTATTCCTTCCCTGTACAGGCAGATATCTTTCTGCCATGACATCACCCGAACAACATCGAAGTTCCCGTCGTCTTCCCCGTGTGATTGTTCATTACAGAGCACGGGGTTAACGCTTACCCTAAATCTCACTTCATACAGATGCCAGGCATCAGATGATGACAACGTTCTGATACGCAGTTATCTGTGCAGTGCACCGCTAACCTCCGATCCCGCTGCTTTCCTTGGCTCATCTGTTTGAGGGAAAAAATTCTGTTCACTGATATGCACTGCATCCGATTCCTTAACAGAAGCAACTAATGCAGGCTCATGCCGCGCAAAGTGCTTTTTGCGCTCCACAATTTGATATGATGACAGTTCGTGTGGATAGGGTTTGGGGCTGCTGTGCACCCGGAGGATCAAGGAGTCCGTGTAATATCTCTAATCGCAGTAGATCATAAACAGATGTCTGGCGTGTCATTTTCTAGAGTTCGAATAATCAAACGCAGCACATTGGGCGGGTGCAATTTCCTTGTGGAACTTGTGCGATGTCTGTTGCGGGCTTGCGTGACCGGAGTCCCGTGAAGGTGCCCCTCCAGGTAGTCCTTGTTATTTTATTTCTCTCCGCCGTCATATTTATATCTGTCTCTAGGTTCTATGTATAGGAAGCGTTTTTCCTGTTGAATACCCATAATTTTATTGAGACAAGGAAGAAGGATAAGTGCAACTAGCAACAAATCTAATTGTACCATTAAGCGACTCGGAGCCCAAGCGATATTACTTAGAGTCTTGAAGCCTGCATCAGCGGCCTATGATGTATTTGACGTGGTAGCCTCATTGTAAGAAGATCTTCCTTATCGCGATTCGCCTCATGAGACTTCCATGAAAATCATCGTCGATCCGAAGATGTCCCTAGAAACACGAGGCGAAGATTCAAGGTTTAAGTTGCTTTACGACTCTGAAGCAGTCAGCGTCAATATTGTGATGGGGGCTGATTGAGTGGACCTTTATCCGATAGCCGTATGAGGCTGTATATCGGTCTTGAAATTTGCAAGCTGCGCGAACGTTCCACAAGCTATTTTCCGGCGGGGAACCCTAGGGAACGTTCACGAACACACAGGAATGAGTGATGATAGACGATTTGACTGCTCAAACACGAGGCACTGCGGATGCTCTGTTGCTGATCGTCCGCAAAGTCCGTCGAGGTACAAAGCCCCACAGGATCCCGGAAGTGATTGTTAATCAAAGCGGTACAAATATTATATGTGAACAATGAGTTAGTTATTTCAGGATCGGTATACTTCGATCCTGAATATAGAGTGAAGATCTGTGTAGATCAAGCGCGCGCTCGATCATCGGAAATGAGTCATATACAAACGTCGTGACTGTCGGACAGAACTACGAACTGCACTTTAAATCCCTGCTGCGGGCTCCGGAGTCTAGAAGTTTGTCACTTGAACAATCCAAATACGTCAAACGGATCGATGGATACTCGGAACCCCTGAGACGGTAGTGGACCTAGACCCTCCTAGACCACGAGTCGCAAGGCCGATTTTTGACACAATGATGATAAATACCGCGAAAACGGGGTGTTGGCACAACTACGAAAAACCCGTACTACTCCTAAGTATAATAGGGCTAGACCATCACTCCCAAAACCAAAACCGACCGGATTAGACCGAACGATAATAAATGCCAAGAGAGTTATGTGCGCGACCCACGCGGAGTCCTCTACTCCGTATGTCACTATCACAATAGATTTATAAGTTGGCGATATCAATAGGAGTGCGGAATTGTTTGTCGCGCCGTACTAATCAAGGAAACATGATAAGAAACCGGGGAATGAATAGGGGTGAATAATCCCTATGAAACATGCCCAGATCTGTGCATGTGAGCCGCAAACCATAGCCCGATGAACCGGTGCACTTTCCTAGAATGACGTGTACGCGTTGATGCGACAATTCAGTAGCGCCCCTATGGAGTGTTATGTACCGCGAATAAAGGTCACTATCAGATGGAATCCCCACGCCTGCTTCTTCAGCACGGTATGTGCCTTACGGTATCTCTCGGCGTGATGAAGCCCCGGCCTGAGTAACCAAGAGATAGCAATGCTTGAGTAGCGCTATGGAATGTTTTCTTTCGAAAGCGGGCGGTGCGACAACAGAAAATTACAGTCTCTTGCCGGAGCATTCGCGGTGCCACGCAAGCCTGTGACGTGGAGGTTTGTGACGCTATATGCGCGCTTATAAAACCGAGAAAAATTACGTTAGTGGAGCATGACAGGTGCCTTGTCCGACGGAATGCATAGGGATTGAACCATAGGTTCGGGGCACGATTGCCTCTGAGACCAAGTGGAAAATGAGGGATATCCTCAGTTATGCTCCGGCGTAAAAAGGGTTTTCCTTGGGTAAGACGTCAAGTTGATGCCACGGGCATTCTGAAACTTGTCCATTCCATTGCGATGGCCGACAGGTGATGATCATGACCCCAGCACTATTTCCTTATCAGTGATTTGATAGAAAAAAAGTATGCCTTGTGATCACATCGGGTGAGTGATAACATAGTACGGCATTCATAGGAATCATAGGAATCCTAGGGGCGCTTACATGTTGCTGGGAACTGCGCTGCATATCAGTTCGGCTGCGCTCATGAGGGATGCGGAAGTGCAAAAATACGATAACAACCAAATAACTCTTGACTCGTTCCGGGTTTCATTGGGATGACTCCACGCATCCTGAACTGCCTCGGTCCGGGGGATCGTCTGGGCTCCAATGATTGATTGATTTGAATACGATGTCTCGGCGTGTATCATATGTAGGCGCCCCCCGAGTGTACAATAAGTCAAGTCATGAGCGCTCACGAAGAAAAATGTCTTGTCGGTTGCGCGCCGGCCAAGGCAGTGATAGCTCCGCCCTGTGACGAAATTTTCAAATTTAACAGGCAACTAAGCAGGAACCGTGCCGCAGCTTACCTTGTAATGGCTATCGATGGCTGTCCTAAAAGGACATTAGAATTATTGTTATAACACTTGCTGTAGAAAAACCATGTCGACGGAGAAAAAATAGCGCTAACGGATTAGTGTCGGCTGCCGTAACAAGCAAGAAATAATATGGGAAAACACTGCCTGACCTGTCAAAATTACAGCTGTGCATTTTGAACCAGTCCAGTTTCCTCCCAAGCGTCGCTGTCGCTGTCCCCCCGAATAGGTGCCTGGTTCTTCATCTGGGTTTTCCATTTAGAGGCTCATTCGATTCAATTGGAGCTTTGTCAAGTCATATCGTGTCTTCCGCGGCTGCGGCGATGCTTTAACCTGGGACTCTGCCCCGTTCTGTAGCTAACATATAAATCCACTCTCTTAAAGCCATCATGGATCAGCTCCCTTTCGTTACCTTCCCCGCACCCGTTGCCTCCCCTGTATTTGGTGCCCACCCCAATCTCACACTATCCAATATTCACACACTTCAGTCTAGTCTCGCATCGAACGACTACAGACTATTTATCCCTTCCCCAGCCATAGACTTGGCCAGCAGACCCTTATCACCTCTCCCAAACACACAGACTATTATGCCTGGCAAGCATGTCCATTTCAACGAGGAGAATATCTTCTATTCTCCATCGGCCACCCCGTCACCGTCCCTGACGGAGTCGTCACTGCCCTCCTCAGATGGGCCATACACGCCGCCCCAGCTCAAGACGCCCTTGGGCCCCGTGGCAATTCACCCACTTCTTGCCTTCCACCCCTACGTCTTCCCCATCAACTACGACGTTTCCCGCACGCCGAACACGGCCTATGCAAATATTCAAGCCTCCCCTGTCCCCCTTGACTCATACCGCCGCTCAGAGCCTGCTACCAACCCACCCATCCACGCCCTCACCCTCAAAAGCGACCTCCCATGGCGCTGTGAAATTCGCGCTTCCACGCTTCCCTACATCACCGTGGAGGATGTCCTTGGTCAGCTCTACAGCTTCCTCCGCACACCAGGAACGCGTGATGAGTACAAGGCGGTCCCTAATCAGTTTTCGCGGGACAAAATCGCGGAGAGCTACGGCAGACGGTGCTCGCGCGCCTCGTCGGCCGAGGAGTACGCTGCAGAGCAAAGGAAGGGATTGAAGCGGGTTGACTTCCTAATGGGGAGGACCACGTTCATGGGGCTCTCTAGCACAAAGCTGGGACCAGATGTATGGGTGCTAAACCTACAATGAGCGATTGTCGCCATTCTAGCACCACTAGGAGCTCCAGAGCGGCAACGATGACCACGCGGTGCTGACCTATCCTTATCCATTAAAACTCACCAACCCACCACTCACGACACGGACAATATCTCAAAAAAAAAGATATCAATGACGACTGTAACTTAATATATTGATGGACGCTGTGTGTAACCCTCCCATATTACCAACAAAAACCCAAGTATCGCTGTCTTCTTATTCTTTACTTATACCTGTAACTTCCTATTACCTTACATGCTTCACTTTTCTTAGTTTCGGTTTGCCATCTTTGTAGAGTTAGTGTATTATTTCGGGTCTCCGTTTGATTTTTCTTGGCCGTCGTTCATTGATATCGCACCCCCCCCTGTTGTAATGTAGAGCATACTGTAGACCTATACCTGTCATGATAATGGCGATGATTGTGGAAGAGCTTGTCCTTGGATACCTTGTTCTATTTGGCGTTTTGGACCAAGTTAAGTTTGCTATCTCAGCTCGTGCATTAAGAAAATAGCATCGCTGTGAAGGGAATACTATGTATTTTGATAGCCAGACTGACAACGTTTCTCCACTCCCCACATGCGTGATCACGATCATCAGTTTCACAGACACCGCTGTTAGAAACTACATCGAAGCAATCAGTTTCTAACAATGATGCTGACAACGACCACGTAGGGATATTCAGGGATCTCATCACCATGACCCCCTTGAGCTTGGTCTCGACGTCCAGGAGACCATGCGAAGCACTAGGACACGAGAACGTTCGAGCGTTCCCATCTATCGAGATGGCATCAGGTACGTGGCGCTGTGACCCCGATCATATACTTCCAATCGAGTGATAGATCCATTACCTAATCGATCAACACCGTCCTTATGTCCGTTAACAGGACCCCGACGCCTTTTTGAACACATGGCACTCATGAAGCGCTACAAACTATTGTGTCTCGGAGATGTCGACGAGCGAAGATCATATCACATCTCGGAAGGCCCCTGCCGGACTCAATGTCACTCCGCCTCGGCCACCACCTTGAGGTTGTAAAGGGTTAACCTAACAGACTTGATGAAGCTAATCGGCAATGTCCTGACGGCCGCCCTATGGTTTGAACTTGGCATCAGTTTGCCGCATGCCACACGGACTGCGGCAAGAAGTTCTATGCGGTGGCTACCTGTAGCTTGCACTAATACTAGCTAGTAGCTCGACTTCATGTGGGAGAATCTTATGGATACATAATTCACCGTGTACTATGTACATGATGCCAACACTTCCATTCCGCAGCATATTATCGCAGCAGTGCCAAGTCTTTGAAGATAGGCTCTCGAACATTCGCTGCAACTGCGACTCGCGATATGTCTTCACGGAACCAAAATTTTAAAACATACGTGGAGCAGCCGGGGTCTCTTTGCATCATGACCTTGGATCGTGCTCCGTCCACCCAACATGGCTTGTATGAGCGCATGCTTGCGTCATAGAATCTGAGACACATTTAAGATCGCTCGCAGACACTTTCTACACATCTCTTTCAGCATGACTACCAACGCTACGAACACGGACACTACAAGCGGAAGCGGGAGCGGGAGTGGAAGTGGAGGTGGAGGTGGAGGTGGAGGAATTAAAACTAAGCTCCAGTATGTGCTCTTCGCCGATGTCCATTCTTCGTATATCTGATCATACCTGCAGAGGTGTCGCCGAAGTAATTCATGGCAAGTCCAATCACCATCGCGGTTACACGGGAGATTTCTAACCTCTTTTTACTCCAGGGCTCGGCGAGAATATTCGAGGCACGGTACTAGGTACTGCAGATCGCGCGACGAAGTCGGGAGTCGTTGAAAAGAAACACGATGATGTAGCCATGAAGGGACGCGAGGAATTTGCAAAAGGAATGGCAAAATTAAAGGGCCAGGCACCTCAACCTGTTGGGACGACGCAATCCAATGAGGGTCAAGGGACTGGCACGGGAGTGGGAACTGGACCTGGCGGCGCTACTGGTGCCGGGGTAACAGATCAGAGACAGCAGGGACATAATGGGGCAAGCGCGACTGAAGGAAAGAGCGGTGCGTACACTGGACCTCAGACCACAGGTGAGTGTTGAAAAGCTATGTCCGAATTGACGAGGTCATCTCTCAACGGACGGTTCAGGCGGTGCACAAACTGCTGCAGGCACAGGTGCAGTGCACCAGCAGGATAAGGAGGTGCAGAGCGACCCAGGCATTTCAAGGAAGCAAGAAGGGAAAGGCTATGACCAGGGTGTCCCGGGGCGCGACACCGGCCAGAATCGAGCACGAGGTGCCACAGATGATCGCTCCCAGCAAAGGAGTGGACCAGTGCCCCAACAACAGAGGGCAGACGAACAGCGAGCAACGGGGAATATCTATCAGGATAGCTCCCAGCAGGAAGGTGGACGACTGAGCGGTACTGGGGGAGGACAGAGAGGGCAGATAAACTTCCAGGGCATCCCGCAGTAGTGATGGATAATCGGACATGATGGTGAAGGACAGGCTGCATCTGTGTATTAGGGCTGCGTTGAACGTGTTACCCATTGTTCTGTCGCATAGGCATATCCTGAAGATCGGACTGCGCAACTCCAGAAGAATTCCACGTTTTTCAGATTTGCTAGTGCCTTCTCCAGCTTCAGAGTATAATTTAGTGGTGCCAAGCGCGAAGCTTATTTGACAATCAACAACTCGTA
>KV448277.1:0-10402 GCA_001658105.1 Rhizopogon vinicolor AM-OR11-026 | reverse complement strand
TACCTACCAATGTACCTCGGCCCGTAGATGGCATTCAAACTAAACACCTACGCAAGCAGCAGCTTCCGTGCTACCCGGAATCCACTCCTGGCGTGCGTTTTCAATGGGTCAGGTGACTCAGGTCGCGTGCGCCATGCGGGAGTTATTCAAATATCCAATTTGGGCCTTTAGGCTTTCAATCAAACTATCTTTCAAGCTGACACGGAAGCCCGTTGTTATTTTCCTACGCCCGTATGGTACCTTCCGAGCGATGAAAATAGTGTTGACCACGCAGACCACAGGCGCGCCAATCTGCCCGAGCCGAGCGCGACTTCTTTGGAAAGGTGGTAGCTTTGATCAAGTTCAACTTGAAGAAACAGACTTTAATCACTGAAAGCGTGTATCCCTACAAAGCCAGAATATTGGCTGGTCGAGCTCCTGCATCGGCGGCTTCGCAGACTGAAGCACTCCAAGCTGCTCCCGTCCGTGCATGTAAGCCTTCATCAGACCCAGAGCCTAAAATTGCTGAATCAGTTCAACAGCGCGTCGTTGATCCCGCTCGCTCAGGGCTCCCAGACTCGGAACCCAACCAGAACAGCACCATCAAGCTGATCCTTGCAATCCGCCAGGAAGCAAATCAAGACCAGAGAGTCGCGACATGGGCCTACCCCCCAATCTAGACGAGACTGCAAGCTCTGCGATATCTTCTCAATCTTGTTGATATTGGTGTATTCTTCCGTCTATCTGGGCGATCGACAGATTGGAAGTCGAGCGTTCAACTTCATTCGGTTTTTTATACGCGCTACAACGATTTCCCAGTGCTCAGATTTTCTCCCGCCGAACCGGGCGTGCGCAACATCACGATCGATGACGTGGATTTCGTGTCTGACACGAATAACAAAGAAGGAAAGAACAGGAAAGAACTCACTATGTATGGACTAATGGAGCATGCCATCAGCTGCGTTTCTTTCCACTACCAAATCACTCGCTGATGGATACTCAGAGATTAAGGAAGATGGCACGGCGTTGAAATCTTCTAGGCAGAAGCGTGACGAGCCGTTGAGTCAGACATCTTGAACAAAGCTTACGAGATCACTAAAAAGCAAGATATCTCGAAGGGCCATATCACCGTTGGTACCACAGCTTGACTACGGACACAGTCAAAACGACTTGATATTCCAGGGGCAGTCGTGATCTATCGTGACTTGTGTGCTATCCGTCATTGTCATCCGGGGATCGGAAGCTCGGCCCCGTCGCATATCTCCATGGAGAAGACTTTTCAGCACATGGCATCAACGCATCTTGTACGTGTGGTTTGTATTTATATGGCTATCTGTTAAAACACCGCGCCTGGTAGGCCATTGTGTCTAGAAAGGAGGGGTCCGTCACAACTCTGGCAACATGATCCGGGTGTCTTAAACTGCCACGATCAATTCTCGCTGTCTACTGGGTCGGACTGAGGGTCGTGAGTGCAGTGAGCGCACCACCGTGGGTGCCGTTCATGGTCGATCTCCTCTCGCCAGAGGGCCAACGAGGCGAAGTCAAACATTTTTATTGGCGCTTTTGCCTTTTGGCATAGAACCGCATGTATGGTTCCATGGACAAAGCCTAGCGTTTACATTCGACGTAGCGGCGGGTGGGCACATGATTGCGAGGAAATTGAATCAGATGATGATGGTTTCCTCTACAAATTACGAGTATGTATCTTGGGTGGGTCCAGCTCAGCAAGAGGTTGCTGTGATGTTCATCATGGTACTGGTGTTTTGTGTTTCCGGCTGTAAGCTCTGTGGAATGGGCGGTACCTGTACTTTGATTGATAGTTACCGTGATCTCTGAATCATAAATAGACAATGCCATTCTGAACATGCGTTTTGGCTTCCATCGTAACGTTCATCTAGTCGGATCATTTACTCGTATGCGAAGCGAGCTCCGAGCCGAGATAAGATCAATTCCACATAACTTGAATGCATAAGTCCAACCTTCGTGCTGGCAACCGTGTGGTCGGTACTGCACTACTGACAGGAGGTATTATTGCCATCACTCAAGACCGCGACAGATCATTAATTCCAGCTCGCGCCTAATTCGCGCCATCGACAAATTTTCAATGTTTCCTTGCGCCATACGAGCGCCATATGGGCGTCATACAGGCCCTTCTTATCTTGCATTCCAAGCTGTAATGATACACTCATCTTCCCCACTCCAACCATGTCCACCGCATTCTGGTCGCGGTCTAACAAGCAGGCTGATCACGAAGACCAGGATGACCATGCCTCCGACTCAAAGATCAGCGAGAAAGACAAAATAACGCCCCAGGTCGATAATGCAAACATCGATCCTGGAGAAACGACATTTGAAGAAGGTCCGATTGATCTTCCTTTGCAGCAGTTCGCTCGTCTGACATCTTACAGAGACCGCCGGAGGCATGGGCCGTTACCTCGGTGTAACTTCTTGCACTCTCCTTATCGTTGGAAGGATCATCGGCACAGGTATATTCTCTACACCATCGTCCATCCTCTCCGGTGTCGGGTCAGTCGGCGCTTCCCTCCTGCTCTGGGTTCTCGGCTTCTTGCTCAGCTTCTGTGGTCTCTTCATATGGCTCGAGTTTGGTACCATGTTCCCTCGCAGTGGTGGAGAGAAGGTATACCTGGAAGCCGTCTACACGAAGCCCAAATACCTTGCCACTGTGATCTTTGCTGTGAACGCTATATTTCTAGGATTCACTGCTGCTGGTTGTATCGTTAGTCACGTCGTTGTTATATGTGCATATTCAGTGTTAACTTGTGTTCCGTCAAGGTTTTTGCCAGCAAGTGCGTAATTCATCTTTCGTAGAACAACTGCCCTGATAAAGATTTAGCATCTTAGTTGCGGCTGGTCAAGTCGCGGGCCGCTGGACAGAGCGTGGAATTGCACTTGGAGGTACGATCTCAGACATAAACTGTCATTGCGCTCATCTCATATTCGCTTTAAGTTATCTTCTTCGTTACCCTTCTTCACGGACTGACCCCAAAGACTGGCATTCTATTTATGAACGTACGTAATCTTATTTTTGAGCCTGTTACGTTATTCAGCATCGTCCCAACAGGCTCTCTCGATCTTCAAGATCATAATTCTGCTATTTGTCGTCATCTCAGGCTGGGTGGTTCTCTCTGGAAAAACCCGCGTTGCCGATCCACACGTCAACTTTAGAAATGCGTTTGCAGGGAGCTCTACGAGTAGCAATGATGTTCGTTCTTTGATGTTCACAGATGCACATCCACTGAAGTCGTTTTGGTAGTACGCCACCGCCACCTTCAAAGTCCTGAATGCTTACTCGGGATGGTCGAACGTGAATTATGTGCTGAACAACGTCCGTAATCCCGTGCGGACGCTTAAAATCGCAGGCCCCCTTGGCCTTGGTATCTGCGCAGTTTTGTACTTGCTTGCGAATGTTGCTTACTTCGCTGCTGCTAGCAAGGCAAGAATTTCATTTATTTGTCTGAACCTCTCATTCAACTGAAAGATATGAATAGGAAGAGATTGATGCGAGTGGCGTCACCGTCGCTGCTTTGTTCTTCAAAAATGTATTTGGTTCCGTTGCGGAGCGTGCGTTGTCAGTCTTTGTTGCTCTCAGGTGAGCTCGACGTACTGCATATTTGACAATTTGCCAACCAACTATATTCATGACAGTGCTCTTGGAGTAAGTCTCACATGCTTTTTGTTTGCTGATCTCTGTCTGACGATGGATGATAGAACGTTATTACCGTCGTAAGTCGACGCATAATATGGAAATGTGTGCCTTAAAATTTGACTGCTATATAGACTTTTGCTGCCTCCCGAGTAAACCAAGGTTCGTCAGATGCAATATCATAATCTCGCCTGACTCACATTTTAATCACAGAACTCGCAAAGGAGGGGATTCCACTGCCATTCGGAAACAAATTTTGGGCTTCGAACTGGCCCACGGGCAAGTCTCCACTTCCAGGATTGATCATCCATCTCATCCCTTCTGTAAGTGCCGATCTAGCAGCAGAGGATCAATCTGAGATGAGTTCCAGGTTATCGTCATTCTCGGGCCTCCCCCGGCTGTTGCCTACCCATTCATTTTGGATGTGGAAGGATACCCACAACAGATCATTAATTTCTTTATCGTCATTGTGAGTCTTTCTTGATTTTTTTTTTCAAGCAATATCTCACACCTCTTGATACACCCAGGCCCTGTTCTGGATGAGATGGAAGAAGCCAGATGTCGTCCGACCGTTCAAAGGTGAGCCCACGTCGCTTTTTTCTCAAGGCACGCTAATACGTATTATGCAGTGTGGTGGCCTCTCGCCGTATTCTTCCTAGTTGCGGCCGCCTTCCGTGAGTTCTCGATCTACAGGACGGCCCCATCTATCCGACCCCTAACTAAACTTTCCTCAGTGCTCGTCGCTCCGTTCTTGAAGCCAGCCAATGGCGTCGGCGACACCCCGCCATTGCCATATTACTTGTGCGCTTCTTGTATTACTGCCCTCGCGCGCATCCCTAAAGTTTCAACAGGTACTGTCTCGTCGGCATCGCGATTATGTTCGCAGGTGTACTGTACTGGGCCACATGGCGAATCCTGCTGCCAAAGGTATTCGGGTATGAGTTAGTCCCGAGGAAAGAGAGGTTGGCTGATGGGACTGTGGTGACGCTGGTGAGTTCCGAGCTTGGTGTTTTGGTTTCCCGCTCACGAGTGTTTGTTCAAGTTTTCGAATAAGAAGATCTCATGAAGATTATGTTGTAAGTAGGGGGTGCTTCAAGTTGTTTGTGAATTATAATGCGAGATTTGGGAGTATCCTATCAAGATTTGACTTTTGTACGTACACGTACTTTTCTTTACATACTCAATCACTCCTCGTTACATGCATTAGACACATTCACCCATTGTTTCTCTGTCTTAATACGTGTTTTGATTTCTCTCCTCGAATAATGTGGGGTGGTCTTTCCGATATAAAAGATTCAGTCCCTGGTCAATTCCAAGTCCGAGCCTTTCTAATCTGGATATTTCTTTCCTTTTTTCCAGGTCCTCATGAGCTTCCGACCTGGGGTTCAGGGCACTAGGCATCAGAGGGGGAAAATGTGGGGGGAAACGAGGAGAGGAGGAGGGGGCCGAAACACGATTGCGCAAAGCCTCCGTAAACTCGGGCTAAGTGGCTGAATGTGAAGGCTGTTTCCCCTGGAACGGATTTACAGTCTCGGTTCCAGATTTTACGGCCCTCGGGCTAGCACAGGACTCAGCTACAGGGAGTTGGCGAGTTGTAGAGACAACCGGCTCTCCCTGTAGCGGCACAGAAGTCGAAAGCATGTGAAGCCGGAGCTCGAGATGCTTTTGGGAATGGTATGACTGCTAGGTGTGATTCTCCTTCCAGCAATACGGAAATCGAAGGCACGTGAAGCCAGGGGCTCGAGGTGCTTGCGGGGAGTTATAGCGGCGGGTGGTGTTCTAGGCGCTGTGTTTAAGGGCTCCGTGGGCAAACACTTGGGGAGGCCGGGGTATTGTGACTAAAGCATGGTGGTCTTCACCAAGCGTTTGCCCGCTAGACCCTTACACACACCACCCGCCGCTATAACTCCCCGAAAGCAGTTTTGACTGGTTTTGATCACCCACTGTTGCAATAGTTCTAATGACCAGGAAAGTACCGTGTAAACAGGTTCTAGTAAGAGGTGAAAACTACCACCTAGCACCGTGACGGCCCAGAATGCCATATATCGCCCTCGTCACGGTCAGGAAGGTGGTGATCCGGCAAAAGAAAATAAGTTTTTAAAACGTGCTTGTATACACCAATTGCCTAAGAAGGAACGACTATCTTCATTCTCTTACTAAGGGTCTGCCTACGGGAGACTACCAATTGCCACTGATGGAAACTAATTGGAATGATGATGCAACCGGTACCGCATAATCATTCACCTGGTATCAGGCGCGCAGTGAGTAATGCAGTGTGGTGACCTCCGAGTCGGGCCGTGTGCTTGTTAGTTTCTTCCATGAGTTCTTGATCTACAGCCCCATCACTCCCAAACCAATCACAGGCCCTTCTTACAAGCTCTCTATGGGCCCTTCTTATATCCAATTCCCAGCTGTAATGGGAGACTCATCTTCCCCACTCCAACCATGTCTGCTGCTTTCTGGTCGCTATCCAACAACCAGGCTGATCAGGATGACCAGGATGATCGTCCCTCCCAGTCAAATATCAGCGACTCAAAGAAGGACCAAATAACGCAGGTCGATAATGCAGACCTCAATCCTGGAGAACTTACCTTTGAAGAAGGTCCGATTACTCTTCCTTTGCAGTAATTCGTTGGTCTGACATCCTACAGATACTGCTGGAGGCATGGGCCGTTACCTCGGTGTAACTTCTTGCACTCTCCTCATCGTCGGAAGGATAATCGGCACAGATATATTCTCTACACCATCGTCCATCCTCTCCAGCGTTGGGTCAGTCGGTGCCTCCCTCATGCTCTGGGTCCTCGGCTTCTTGCTCAGCTTCTGTGGTCTCTTCATATGGCTCGAGTTTGGTACCATGTTCCCTCGCAGTGGTGGAGAGAAGGTCTACCTTGAGGCTGTCTACAGGAAGCCCAAGTACCTTGCCACCGTGATGTTCACGGTGAATGCTATAATCCTTGGATTCACTGCTGCTGGTTGTATTGTCAGTCACGTCGTCTTGTTATATGTGCATATTCAATCTTAACTGTATTCCGACAAGGTGTTTGCTAGCAAGTGCGTGTTTCATACTTTCGTAGAACGACTACCTTGACGAATATCTAGCATCTTGGTTGCGGCTGATCAAGCCGCGGGTTCCTGGACAGAGCGTGAAATTGCAGTTGGAGGTACGATCTCAGATTCAATCGACATGTTGCAGTCATCTCATACTAGTTTTCAGTCATGATCTTCGTTACCCTTCTTCACGGATTGACTCCAAAGACTGGTATCCTACTTATGAATGTATGCAATCTTATTTTTGAGTCTGTCACGTTATTCAGCATCATCCAAACAGGTTCTCTCGATCTTCAAGATCATAATTCTACTTTTTGTTGTCATCTCAGGCTGGGTGGTTCTCTCCGGAAAAACTCGCATCGCCGATCCATACGTCAACTTTAGAAACGCATTCGCAGGGAGCTCTACAAGTAGCAATGATGTCCGTTCTCTGATGTTCACAAATGTGCATCCACTTACATCGTTTTGGTAGTACGCTACCGCCACTTTCAAAGTCCTGGATGCTTACGCGGGATGGTCCAATGTGAACTATGTGATGAACAACGTCCGCAATCCCGTGCGGACTCTTAAAATAGCAGGCCCCCTTGGCCTTGGTATTTGCTCGGTTTTGTATATGCTTGCGAACGTTGCTTACTTCGCTGCTGCTAGCAAGGCAAGAATTTGATTTATTCATCTGAACCCTTAACCAAATTGAAAGACATGAATAGGAAGAGATTGATGCGAGTGGCGTCACCGTTGCTGCTTTGTTCTTCAAAAATGTATTTGGTTCCGTTGCGGAGCGTGCGTTATCGGTCTTTGTTGCCCTCAGGTGAGCTCGACGTACTGCAGATATAAGGATCTCCTGACCAACTGTATTCATGACAGTGCTCTTGGAGTAAGTCCCGCGTGTTTTTTGTGATGATCTATGTCTAACAATGAGTGATAGAATGTTGTTACTGTCGTAAGTCGGTGCATGGTGTGGAGATGCGTGGCTCAAAAATTAATTGATATATAGACTTTTGCTGCGTCACGAGTAAACCAAGGTTCGTTAGATTCAGTATTGTCATCCTGACTGACTCATGCTTTATTCACAGAACTCGCAAAGGAGGGAATTCCCCTGCCATTCGGAAACAAATTTTGGGCTTCGAACTGGCCCACGGGCAAGTCTCCACTTCCGGGATTGATCATACATTTGATACCTTCTGTAAGTGCTGATCTGGCGGCGGAGGATCGATTTGAGATGTGTTCTAGGTTATTGTCATTATCGGGCCTCCCCCGGCTGTCGCCTTCCCTTTCATTTTGGATGTGGGAGGATACCCACAGCAGATCGTTAATTTCTTCATCGTCATAGTGCGTCTTTTTTTTTCCAAGTGATAACTCACATCTCCCCCTACACCCAGGGTCTGTTCTGGTTGAGATGGAAGAAGCCAAATGTCATCCGACCATTCAAAGGTGAGCGCACGTCGCCTTTTCCTTTGGTACGCTAATCAATCTCATTATGTAGTGTGGTGGCCTCTCGCTATATTCTTCCTGGTTGCAGCTTCTTTTCGTGAGTTCTCGATCTACAACCCTATCGCTCCCTAACGAACCTTTCTTCAGTGCTCGTCGCTCCCTTCTTGAAGCCAGCCAATGGCGTTGGTGACACCCCGCCATTGCCATATTACTTGTGTGCTTCTCGTATTCTTGCCTCGCGCGCATTCTTAACCTTTCAGTAGGTACTGTCTTGTCGGTATTGCGATCATGTTCACAGGTGTGCTGTACTGGGCCACATGGCGAATCCTGCTACCAAAGGTATTTGGGTACGAGTTAGTGTCGAGGAAAGAGACGTTGGCTGATGGGACTGTGGTGACACTAGTGAGTTCCGAGCTTCGTGTTTTAGTTTCATGCTCATGAGTGTTTGTTCAAGTTTTCGAATAAGAAGATCTCATGAAGGTTATATTGTAAGTAGGGGGTGCTTCAAGTTATAATGCGAGATTTGGGAGGTGGGCAATTCTTGCGAACCAAATAATAACCATATTGGTTTATGACCGTCCTACACATTCATGCAGCACCTGTTAAAGCCCGTGCAAAGAAATGACTACCGTAGTGATGACTCGAGAGGCTGTTCGGTTCTAAAGTCGCCGGTCCAGACTCTCCTGACCTACTTTGGACGCGTTACAGACGACTTAGGAGAGCATGCTGTCGGTCCATTCTCTCGTCATCACAGTGGAACAGCAGAATGAATGTCAAAGCAAACCTCCAGTCTCGGACTGAAGAACTCCGATCTTGCCTCCTTCCTTTGCGAGATATTCTCCGTTGTACATCCGTGAGCTACAGTTTTTACTACTTATCTAGATGAACCTTTACGCTGATGGCAGGTATGTAAGGCATTTTGCCAGATATGCATCTCGTCCTCCGAGCTCCAGTACATAGTTGAACTTGGTAGCCAGCAACTGCTCCCCGTCCCGAGCATAGACTTTAACTGTCGTCACGCTCCAATTTCCGAGCACTGCACTTACAACTCCTGACGGACAAAGCTGATGTATGGTTTAGATTTGACATCAGCTCTTTCGAGACAGTATCCGTACTAGAACTCAATGACCTCGATACTAAATTCTCCACCGCGGATGGACGTCTCCACATCTGGGGCGGTGATGAAGACACTGTACGAGTCCGTCCGAAACAAACTGGTATCCGCTACAATTGGTCTCCGAATCCAGATTTGCTATACTCGGATCGCAATGTCCACGCAAGCGATGCATGTGTTCGTGGACCCAGCACAAAACCTGATTGCTCTCGCATACATATTCTATTGCTGACGAGACTCGTGATGACAATTGGTTCCATGTTGGCCTGAGGGTCCTGGATAGTGGTAGTGTCCATCATAAAGTTGCTGCATCGACACTTTTGCCATCGCGGCTTCCTGTACTCCGTGTCAGGAATCAGGATTGGCCAACGGGGGAGTGGAAGCTCAAGGGCTCAGGGAGGCATATTGCTCCCTGGTGCTTGCTTGTAGATATACACTTCAGGCAACACTTCAAGTTCATGGTGGTTGCAGATTTGGGACTGAAAACGGTCTCTACATAATACATATGAAGATAGCAGAATCCCATACATGCGTGGTGCGTGCCGCTCACGACAGTCCAGTTCGTCAGAGTCATGTTGGGCCGCGTCCGCGACACACCCGAAGCAGGTAACGTCCTGTAGTAAGTAAAAGTTAAGATTAATGTTAATAAGTTGAAGTGAACGAAAAGACTTCAAGTTGTAAAAAAAATTTTGAACGAAGTTCAACATGACTTACAGCAGTCACAGTGTGAGCAACCAGCACTGTGCTGTGCTGTGGCGCCTTGAGTCTGTAGCTTCTGTATGCCTGCCGCAGCTATCAAAAACACTGTGCAAGGGTTATATAGTTTACTGATGCTATATGATAATGAGTTCGGCACTTACTTCCCCTTCTTCTGCTTGCCCAACAACACGACTCGGTTCTCCGACAGCTCAATCTGACCCAGCAGCTGAATGATGTAACTTGGTATTGAAGTACAATCATGGTGATATGCAGCCAGTGTATGATATCCTCGAGCTGAAAATCCGTTTGTTGGAAGCACTCGGTCCTATGGTTGTTGCCACTTCGTCGCTTGTTGCAGATTCACGGTGTGATATTTGAGACAGCGAATAGTTTAGGTCAGTTGAGAGGTGTTTTAAAACAATGTGTATGTCTATTGAAGAAGGGTACAGTAGATATGCTCATAATGC
>KV448276.1:40815-54890 GCA_001658105.1 Rhizopogon vinicolor AM-OR11-026 | reverse complement strand
GCGTGCCCTTTATATTCCGCTTAATTCGCTTCTATACCACGTTCAGTGGTACGTGGTGTTTGTATGCCTGATGGCGGTCATTCTGGTTGTGATGCTCTATTTTTTTTCTGAGGTGGTCGAATCGAGTCTGAGTGGTTCTAATGTTTGGATAGCCTCAAATTTCAATCCAGAAGAAATCAATAGGAAGTGAAGTAGGCGATGCCGTCGCGGTGCAATGAAGTGGAGCTCAATACTTCTAGTGACTGTAAGGTGGACATCGAATCCTGAGATGCTCTCCGATGCGAAGACAACGGGTTTCTTTTGTTCCCGTCTACATCTACTAGTAGCTACCCCGGGCCGAGGGTTAATGTAAGGTGAGCATCGGTTTATAAAAAAATAACGTGAACTTTTTTGGGGTCTGCCAACAATGATAGTCTGCTGCGCCCGAAGACCTACCGTGCAAGTATAGGTTGTAGGGGCTATGTAGAAAATCTGGGGAAGCGATGTCATTAATAATTTCCAAATGGGTCCTCGCCCACCCACTCCCGTTATCACTAAAGGCATTTCCAATGCTGTAAGCTAATCATTGCGATCGCCTCGGAGCTTCACTACAATCACCAAGCTTGAAGAGAGAACACTAATACTAGGTGCGCGCCAGTAAGATTGTTACCGGGCGATTCATAATGATAAGCCACATGTTCTCCGCAGCAAAAGTCCAGGTCGAGCTCGTAGTCCGTTTCTGAGTGCGTGGTAACCAGATTATATTAGTCTCTGACTGACCAAGCCCCAGGAAATTCGGAAGGAGCTAGCGGTACATAGAACTTCTGTTCTTCGAGTTCAAGTTGTTGAGACGCTGAGCGCGGGATCGCGATGGCAACTAAGCTCCCTGATAACATAAGACTTGGTTCTTACGCTGCCGCGCTCTCAGGGTCGCTATCTTGACTCTCGAAATAAATGAATTAAGTATGTATAATAATAGGAGCGGTACGTGATGTATGCAAGCATGCCGTTGCCAACGCAGACACCAAAGAGTTTCTGTAAAGGGCTTGCTCTGTTTCTCCGAGTCCTGCGTTTGGTAGATTGGCATGCATAGGTATCATACTCTTGAAGTATGAACTGTAATGATAAGCCCATAGAACATTGTTCTGTGTTCACCGGCAGGCAAAAAACTCCTAGGTCTCGCCACCATGTGAGTGAATATTATGGCTCATATGACTGTTTATCTACGCACATGCCAGAAAAAGACTCGGAGTATGGTTCATGTAATACCTTATATACTAGTACTTAGGTACATAGAAGAACACATGTCACGGTTCAGCCAGATCAGACTGATTACTAGGATCTGGGGACACGACGCTACTGACTGTGTGTCGCTTGCAAAAGGTGAACCTTGGTCATAATCCTATTACTGATACTTCTTCAAACAGTGGTCGTAATGATCACCCATGAGCAAGCATTCGGACAGAGAGTCAAAAAGGTCGTTTGCATAGTTATGGAACAAGTATGGAACATACAGAGGTACTCCAGAGCAGTCCTAAAGTAGCGCGTGGAAAAAAGTAATTCTACACGGCTTCTCTGAGAAATACGGCAGCCTGCGAACGAGGGAATGAAAACGGGGGTGGGCGAGGAGAAAGAGGAACCGAGACTGTGTGCAGCGAAGACACTCATATCGTGCAAACATGATTCTAAAATGCCCAGGCATCTATAAGTAGGCTACACAATCTATAATGGTAAGAACCATATATATAATGTGTCCGTCATCTTTGATAATAATGGGGGCCGTAGATCGCCAAGGGTAAACATTCGATCTCAGAATTGAGAGAACAAGTTAATGTCGCTCAAAAATATCGGACGCATCCGAGAGTATATTGCGGCCGGCCGTGTTGTATGTCCATTATAACGTGCTCGGGCGTAAAGAGCAGACAAGATGAATATAGCGCCCATCATCGTGCCCTTGCCACAAGTTCGTCTGCGTGGCGTGGCGCCGCAGTGCGGGGCTGGTGTGACTGTCGTTCACGGCGGAGCGACTCTCTCCGTGACGGGAGTGACACCTCGGTGTGGAGGGAGGGAGAAGGACTTGCTGTGTAAGGAGGAGGGGGCGGGGATATTGAACTTGCTGTATAATGAGGAGGGGATGGGCTCGCTGCCCTCGAAAGGTCAGGGGACGAATTGGATGTGTCACTTTCATTATTCGGGGCGTGGCGATTGCCTAACGGCGATACGTAGTCTGGCGCCAACATCAATACATATTCTGGCGCCAATATCGATCAATATAACAGCGTAGAACGGCGCGGAGCTCACCAGAGAGTATGGGTGATACACGAGGCCATAAGAATAAACGGAGCAGGTAGACGGTGCCCAGGATCAATACTACGGGCAAGTCAGCTTTGACGTTCTGGCCGCGTCAAGGGGTACCCACGGAAACCAGATACATTGCCGATAACAGGCAGCCATTTTAGGCCATCTGGAACCATAGCATTGTCTTCAATGTGACTCATATCAAGCATGAGCATTTGAGAGAGGAGGGGGAGTGAATAACAAGTGATGAAGCTCTTAACATATTTATAAGGATGCACGATTGGCAATTGCACAGGTCTGAGAAGGTCTCCGTAGAAAACGGTATCGGACATGCCGGTCACCCACAAATAAGGTTCTAGTTTAAGCTTCAAGTCAAATAAACAGTCCTTCACGGGAGAAGACGAATATCTGATCTGCGAACAGGCGTCATTTGTCCGATGAACGGTCAAATGTTAGGAAGTGACATCTCTGCGACAGCCGTGGCACTGTGTCTCGATCGGCGTGCGTTCCGAAGGCTGTTGTGCCACAATATGCATACTCGGTTCTTTCCGACACGCCGTTGTGGCCTCCAGCTCTACCCTACTAATCATGAATTGAGACGTTCACATCAGACATGCATCAAAGACACACCTGATGAGGGAATGGGATCTGATTGTGCAGAACATGATTTACAGTGGGTGTCTGCGCAGTCCGCGGGTTGTGCGAAGGGGGGTCATTTCTGTCATAAGATCTGATGCGGGCTGACTCAGACGAAGAACAAGAGTGAGATGTCCGAACTGGTGCTAGAGACTGCGATGTTTGTGTGTGCATATTTTGAACATGTTTATCCAGTGGTGCAGGAGAATTGGACGAGGGCAAACGTGATTCCGAACCCTGCCGGCGCTCAAGAACTGGCTTGACGGAGATACAGACCTGGACAAGTCACCCCCGCTGAGTGCCTGTGCGATCACCATTAATTATGATCGGTAAATCATCATGTGAACAAGAGATAAATGGACATACGTCCTGTAAATCGCTCTCACGCTGCGCAAGCAAGCCATGCGTTTGCGCTGTGTCATCAGAGACGCCAGTGCCAAGATTTTGTTTTACAAACATAAGACGGATCTTATCGAAATCTAGTTTGCCCGATGCGTCCCTTAGATGTACGCGAGAGCTGTGCGAGGGACCTGAGGGGGCGACCACGATGTCGTGGATGTCATCCGATGCGAGTAAGTCTATCAAGGCGTCAAAATTGTTGTCAAAATTGTCCGGCCGCTGGTGATTTGTATCAGCACCCGATGACTGCATGTGTACTAGAAGATGCCCGAGCAATGTCAAAGCAGTGAGTGGAAGGTCATCAACATTGGCATCAACCTGTAATTGGCTTACATAATATGTCAAGGTTATACAATGAAATGCGTCTTCGGTCCTCCTTGTAACTTAAGCTTGAGCAGTCGATTTGTGTTGCTGTTGTGCTGTAGTAGATTCGTCGTTCTTGAGCTACCAACCTTTGAAATCCAACAAGTGCTTTTCCTCTCCCGGAGTCGCCGAGTTTGGTGGGAGATGCGTCGACCAAGTTTTGGCCCAAGTTGGACAATGGCATCCTGCCAGGTAATGTACCATATCCTCCGAGTCGTGTACTTTCTGCAGCTCATCCAATGCAAGACCTCCAAGCACCTCTCCTACACCCACAACACGATCTGATGCTGATCTAGGTGGCGACGACGAGGATGCTAACTTTAACACCCCCAGCGAAGAGAAAGGCTGACGAGAGCCCTGTTTCTGTTCAGAGGCCGCTCAAGGTTCCGCGCCTCAATGATAATGATCGGCGTGACAAAGGTTCTCAAGTGTCATCTGATAAACGGACGAATGTAGCCACTCCTCTAACTCAAGCTCCTAACATCAAGAAATCTCGTCCTTCTTTCTTGTCTCAGCCAACCCGTGCACCACTCACGCGTCCTGGCAAAGGAAAAAGCCGCGCGTCAAGCCCACAGTCAACCTCCTCGCTGAGAGATCACATATCAAAGATGGTCTACAAGCAGAATCAGCGATTTAGGCGCATAGAGACTGCCCGGAAGTCAACTAGAAAGCGCAGAGTAACTACTTCCGGCCTTATTCCGATATTCAGAGGTCCAGCAGTAAGTTTGTCCTTCTTCTCTTGTGCGTCGGCGTATTGACAAGTACGCGGCCTAGAAAGGCGGCTCTGAAGTTTTTTCTGTTGCCACTCGCGTGCGAAGAGGTCAGCCACATGACTTCCTCATCTACTCCACCCCTTGATTCCTTCACCTAACTTCTGGCAGAGCCTTTCCGCGCCCTCGACCGTCTCTTCGTAGAGACGTTATTGAGCTCACTGACTCTTCGGATTCTACGAGACGAAGAAGGCTTCGCAATGTCGATCCAATCATTATCTCGAGCTCAGATGCAGGTACACCCCGAGACAGCCCAAGCCATCACAGAAGCCGAATTCGCGCAATGCAGGCCCTCGACGCTCACTTCCATCTGAGGCAGAAGTTATATGTATATCGGACAGCGACGACAACGTTGTTCCTGCTCCCCCGCCAGCAACTGCGGTTCCTCCTATTCATCAACCAAATATTTCCTCGTCTTAGTTCCCTACGAGAACTTTTGAATCAGTTGACAATGACGGATCATTCGTCATCGAGCCGCCAGA
Source organism: Rhizopogon vinicolor AM-OR11-026 (assembly GCA_001658105.1). Taxonomy (NCBI): domain Eukaryota; kingdom Fungi; phylum Basidiomycota; class Agaricomycetes; order Boletales; family Rhizopogonaceae; genus Rhizopogon; species Rhizopogon vinicolor. The sequence goes on along the minus strand of KV448276.1, from coordinate 49,963 downwards.
ATACTACCCTGGACCTGATGATGACCAAGTACTTGCAACTTCAGAATTGCGGCAGCGCGTATTCTTTATATGTTGCTTCGTTCGCAGCTATGCCACGTCCAGTAGTACGTGGTGTTTGTGTGCCTGACGGTGGTGAATCTGGCTATAGTGCTTTATTTTTTTTCCGAGGTGAGTCAAATCGGATGCAGTTTGAGCGGTTCTGATGTTTGGATAGCCTCAATCTAGAAGAGAACATATTGATAGGAAATTAAGTAGGTGATGCCGTCGCGTTGCAATAAAGTGGAGCTTAATACTTCTAGTGACTGTAAGGTGGACATCCTGAGATACTATCCGATGCGAGGACAACGGATTTTTTTTGTTCCCGTCTACATCTACTAGTAGCTACCCCGCGTCAAGGGTTAATGTAAGGTGAGCATCAGTTTATAAGAGACTGACAATGATGGTCTGCTGCGCCCGAAGACCTACTGTGCAAGTATAGATTGTAGGGGCTATATAGAAAAATCTGGGGAAGCGACGTCATTAATAATTTCCAAATCTGTCCTCGCACATCTATTACCGTTATCACCAAAAGGCATTTCCGATGCTGTATGTCAATCATTGTGATCGCCTGGGAGTTTCACTACAATCACCAAGCTTGAAGCGACCCCAGCCCAACGCTAGCACCAGGCGCGCACTAGGAAGATTGTCACCGGGCGGTTCATGGTAATGACAAGCCACATGATCTCCGCACCAAAAGTCCAGGTCAACCTCGTAGTCTGCTTCTGAGTTCGTGGTAACTAGATTATATTAGTCTCTGACTCAGTAAGCCCCTGGAAATTCGGAAGGAGCTGGAGGTACTAGTACATAGAACTTCTGTTCTTCAAGTTGTTGAGATGCGGACTGAGCGGAATCGCGATGGCAACTAAGCCTCCCTGATAGTAACATAACACTCGGGTCTTACGCTGCAGCGCTCTCAGGGTCGCTATCTCGAGTCTCGAATAAATGAATTAAGTATAATAATAGGAGCGGTACATCATGTACGCAAGCATGCCGTTGCCAGCGCAGACACGAAAGAATTTCTGTAAAGGGCTCGCTCTGTTTCTCAGAGTCCTGCGCTTGGTAGCTTGGCTTGCATAGGTATCATACTCTTGAGGTATGAGCTGGAACGATAAACCAATAGAACATTGATCTGTGTTCACCAGCAGGCGAAAAACTCCTGGGTCTCGCCACCATGTGAGTGAATATTATGGCTCATACGACTCTTTATCTACGCACACGCCGGAAAAAGACTCGGACTATGGTGTTATGTAATACCTTATATATACTAGCACTTGTGTACATAGAAGAACACATGTCACGGTTCAGCCGGATCAGACTGATTACTAGGATCTAGGGACACGACGCTGCTGAAGAGAATCAAAAGGGCCGTTTGCATAGTTATGGAACAAGTATGGAACATACAGAGGTAATCCAGAGCAGTCCTAAAGTAGCGCGTGGAATGAAGTAATTCTACACGGCTTCTCTGAGAAATACGGCAGCCTGCGAATGGGGGAATGAAAATGGGGGGCGGGGAGAAAGAGGAACCGAGATTGTGTGCAGCGAAGACGCTCATATCGTACAAACATGATTCTAAAATGTCCAGGCATCTATAAGTAGGCTACACAATCTATAATGGTAAGAACCCTATATATAATGTGTCCGCCATCTTTGATAATAATGGGGGCCGTAGATCGCCATGGGTGAACATTGATCTCATAATTGAGAGAACAAATCAACGTCGTTCAAAAATATCGGGACGCATCCGAGCGTATATCACGACCGACCGTGCTGTACGTTCATTGCAATGTGCTCGGGCGTAAAGAGCAGACAAGATGAATATAGTGTCCATCATCGTACCCTTGCCATAGGTTCGTCTGCGTGGCCTGGTGCCGCAGGGAGGGGCCGCTGTGACTGTCGTTCACGGCGGAGAGACACTCTCCGTGACGGGAGTGATACCTGGCGATTGCTTAACGTCGATACGTACTCTGATGTCAATATCGATAAATATAACGGCGTAGAACGGCGTGGAGCTCACCAGACAGTAGGAGTGAAACACGGGGCCATAAGAATAAATGGAGCAGGTAGACGGTGCCCATGATCAATACTATGGGCAAGTCAGCTTTGACGTTCTGGCCGCGTCAAGGGGTACTTACGGAAACCAGATACATTACCGATAACAGGCAACCATTTTAGGCCACCTGGAACCATAGCATTGTCTTCAATTTGACTCATGTCAAACATGAGCATTTGAGAGAGGAAGGGGAGTGAGTGACAAGTAATGAAGCTCTTAACATATTTATAAGGATGCGCGATTAGCAATCAGGTCTGAGAAGGTCCCCGTAGAAAGCGGTATCGTACATGCCGGTCACCTACCACAAACCCCAAAAATAAGGTTGAGTTTGAGCTCCTAGTCAAATAAACAGAGCTTCACGGGAGAAGACGAATATCTGATCTGCGACAAGGGGTTATTTGTCTGATGAACGGTCAAATACTGGGAAGTGACATCTCTGCGGCAGCCGTGGCGCTGTGCCAAAACAAACGTGCGTTCAGAAGGCTGTCGTGCCACAATTATGCAGACTCGGTTCTTTCCGACACGCCGTTGTGGTCTCCAGCTCTACCCTTTGTGGGGACCTCGGACAGTTTTCTCCCACAAAATTAGCCGTTGCACGAGGGTATCCATATTCGCTCTCGAATAGAGTGGGTCCAGAACACCTCCGTTTACGGGCGTAGACCTTTTCCACACCAGCTCATCGACACTAGCCAGGAAATCCATGGAGGACTTGATGTCCTCCACCCTGCTGGGTGGTGAGGTGACAAGGTCCGAACCGTCATCCGGACCATCAGAAAGCAGGTTTTTAATTGAATAAGGCGGTAGTCGGAGTGAGGTGATCAGCCTCTGATGAACTGCGACGTGAGCATTACAACAAATCAATCGTAAGGACTCACGGTGAGAAACCTCTTTTCTTCATATTCGGATAGTTGCGAAATGTCATGTTTATTGGAATGGACGCCTGGATCCGAAACGGAAGCCTTAGCCTGTACTTGGGACGGAAAAATGACGTGCTTGACGAAAGGCCGAACAGAAGGCATTCTTGCAGGTAAGTTCTTTGATGGGGAAAGTCGTTCCGCTACCAAGGCGCGGAGCTTTTCATATTGTTCACGGAGTGCATCGACTTCCGACGTAGCGCGTGAGAGCACATCGTTCATGTTCTTAAACTGAAGGGGCTTGGTCAAATCTTGGGCCCTACACTACCAGATCATAAGCACAGATATTCGGGATTGGACGTGCAAGGTCAATCGCTGATGAACTCACTTCTTCCGGAGACGTGAGCGGTGTAGTTGCATCCGCGGACCTCGTGGCTGTGTGGAACCAGACTAATAATCATTAATTGAGACGTTCACATCAGACATGCATCAAAGACACACCTGATGAGGGAATGGAATCTGATCGCGCGGGACATGATTTATAGCGGATGTCTGCGCAGTCCGTGGGTTGTGCGAGGGGGGGTCATTTCCGTCGTAAGATCTGATGCGGACTGATTCAGGCGAAGAACAAGAGTGAGACACCCGAACTGGTGCTAGAGACTGCGGTGTTTGTGTGTGCATACTTTGAACACTCTGATCCGGTGGGGCAGGAGAATTGGACGAGGGTAAATGTGATTCTGAACCTTGCTGGCGCTCAGAGGACTGGCTTGACGGAGATACAGACCTGGACAAGCCACTCCTGCTGAGTGCCTGTGCGATCACCATTAATTACGATCGGTAAATCCTTATGTGAACAAGAGATAAATGGACATACGTCCTGTAAATCACTCTCACGCTGCGCAAGCAAGCCATGCGTTTGCGCTGTGTCATCAGAGACGCCAGGGCTAAGATTTTGTTTTGCGAACATAAGATGGATCTTATCGAAATCTAGTTTGCCTGATGCGTCCCTTGGATATACGCGAGAACTGTGCGAGGGATCTGAGGGGGAAACCACTGCGATATCATGGATGTCGTCCGATGCGAGTAAGTCTATCAAGGCGTCAAAATTGCTGTCAGCATTGTCTGGCCGCTGGTGATTTGTATCAGCACCCGATGACTGCATATGTACTAAAAGATGCCCGAGCAGCGTCAAAGCCGTCAGTGGGAGGTCAGATACCAAGAAATCAACATTGGCGTCAACCTGAAATTGGCTTACATAATATGTCAGGGTTATACAATGACTCAATAGTTTGAATGTGTCTTCGACTCTCCTTGCCATAAGTTAAGCTTGGGCAATTGACTTGTGTTGTTGTTGTGCTGTAGTAGACCCGTCGTTCCTGTCAATGAGCTACCAACCTTTGAAATCCAACAAGTACTTTTCCTCTTCCGGGGTCGCCGAGTTTGGTGGGAGATGCGTCGACCAAGTCCTGCCCAAGTTGGACAATCCTAGGTAATGTACCGTATCCTCCAAGTCGCGTACTTTCTGCAGCTCATCCAATGCAAGAGCCTCCAAGCATCTCTCCTACACCCACAACGCGATCTGACGCTGATCTAGGCGGCGTCGATGAGGATACTAACTTGAACACACCCAGCGAAGAGAAAGACTGGCGAGAGCCCTGTTTCTGTTCCGAGACCACTCAAGGTTCCGCGCCTCAATGATAATGATCGGCGTGACAAAGGTTCTCAAGTGTCATCTGATAAACGGACGAATGTAGCCACTCCTCTAACTCAAGCTCCTAACATCAAGAGACCCTGTCCTTCTTTCTTGTCTCAGCCAACCCGTGCACCACCCACGCGTCAACCTCCTCGCTGAGAGATCATATATCAAAGATGGTCGACAAGCAGAATCAGCGATTTAGGCGCATAGAGACTGCCCGGAAGTCAACTAGAAAGCGCAGAGTAACTACTTCCGGCCTTATTCGCGATGTTCAGGAGTCCAGCAGTAAGTTCGTCCTTCTCTTGTACGTCAGTGTATTGACAAGTACGCGGCCTACAAAGGTGGTTCTGAAGTTTCTTCTGCTGCTACTCGCGTGCGAAGAGGTCAGCCACATGACTTCCTCATTTGCTCCACCCCTTGATTTCTCCACCTAGCTTCTGGCAGAGCCTTGACGCGCCCTCGACCGTCTCTTGGTAGAGACGTTATTGAGCTCACCGACTCTTCGGATTCTACGAGACGAAGAAGGCTTCGCAATGATGATCTAATTATTAGATCTCAGATGCAGGTACTCCCTCGAGGCAGCCCAAGCCGCCACAGAAGCCGAATTCGCGCAATGCAGGCCCTCGACGCTCACTTCCATCTGAGGCAGAAGTTATATGTATATCGGACAGTGACGACAACGTTATTCCTGCTCCTCCGCCAGCAACTGCAGTTCCTCCTGTTCATGAACCAAATATTCGCTCGTCTTTGTTCCCTACGAGAGCTTTTGAATCAGTCGATAATGACGGATCATTCGTCATCGAGCCACCAGAATACTACCCTGGACCTGATGATGACCAAGTACTTGCAACTTCAGAATTGCAGCAGCGCGTGTTCTTTATATGTTGCTTCATTCGCTGCTATGCCACGTTCAGTAGTACGTGGTGTTTGTGTGCCTGACGATGGTGAATCTGGCTATATGATAGCCTCAATCTAGAAGAAAACAATAGGGATTTAGGTAGGTGATGCTGTCGCGTTGCAATAAAGTGGAGCTTAATACTTCTAGTGACTGTAAGGTGGATATCCTGGGATACTATCCGATGCGAGGACAACGGATTTTTTTTGGTTCCCGTCCATCTACTAGTAGCTACCCCGGGCCGAGGGTTAATGTAAGGTGAGCATCAGTTTATAAGAGATAGCGTGAACTTTTTTGGGGCCTGCCGACAATAATGGTCTGCTGCGCCCGAAGACCTACTGTGCAAGTATAGAGATTGTAGGGGCTATATAGAAAAATCTGGGGAAGCGACGTCATTAATAACTTCCAAATGGGTCCTTGCCTATCCATTACCGTTATCACCAAAGGCATTCCCAATGTTGTATGTCAATCATTATGATCGCCTGGGAGTTTCACTACAATCACCAAGCTTGAAGCGACCCCAGCCGAACACTGACACTAGGCGCTCACTAGGAAGACTGTTGCCGGGCGGTTCATAGTAATGATAAGCCACATGTTCTCCGCAGCAAAAGTCTAGGTCAACCTCATAGTCTGCTTCTGAGTTCGTGGTAACCAGATTATATTAGTCTCAGACTCAGTAAGCCTCTGGAAATTCGGAAGGAGCTGGAGGTACGTAGAACTTCTGTTCAAGTTGTTGAGATGCGAGTCCGGACTGAGCGGAATCGCGATGGCAACTAAGCCTCCCTGATAGTAACATAACACTTGGGTCTTACGCTGCAGCGCTCTCAGGGTCGCTACCTCGAGTCTCGGATAAATGAATTAAGTATAATAATAGGAGCAGTACATGGTGTACGCAAGCATGCTGTTGCTAGCGCAGGCACCAAAGAGTTTCTGGAAAGGGCTCGTTCTGTTTCTCCGAGTGCTGAGCTTGGTAGCTTGGCATGCATAGGTATCATACTCTTGAGGTATGAGCTGGAACGATAAGCCCACAGAACATTGATCTGTGTTCACCAGCAGGCAAAAAACTCCTGGGCCTCGCCACCATATGAGCGAATATTATGGCTCATATGACTGTTTATCTACACACACGCCGGAAAAAGACTCGGAGTATGGTGCATGTAATACCTTATATATACTAGAACTTAAGTTCATAGAAGAAGAATACATGTCACGGTTCAGTCGGATCAGATTGATTACTAGGATCTAGACACAACGCTGTTGACTGTGTGTCGCTTGGATCGTTATGGAACATACAGAGCTACTCCAGAGTAGTCCTAAAGTAGCGCGTGGAAAAGTAATTCTACACGACTTCTCTGAGAAATACGGCAGCCTGCGAATGAGGGAATAAAAACGGGGGTGGGCGGGGAAAAAGAGGAACCGAGATTGTGAAGACGCTCATATCGTGCAAACATATGATTCTAAAATGCCCAAGCATCTATAAGTAGGCTGCGCAATCTATAATGGTAAGAACCACATATATAATATGTCGGCCATCTTTAATAATAATGGGGGCCGTGGATCGCCAAGGGTGAACATTCGATCTCAGAATTGAGAGAACAGCATCAATATGTCGCTCAAAAATATCGGACGCATCCGAGAGTATATCGCAGCCGGCCGTGCTGTACGTTCATTACAACGTGCTCGGGCGTAAAGAGCAGACAAGAAGAATATAACACCTATCATCGTGCCCTTGCCATAAGTTCGTCTGTGTGGCGTGGTGCCGGAGGGAGGGGCCGCTGTGACTGTAGTTCACGGCGGATCGACTCTCTCCGTAACGGGAGTGGCACCTCGGTCTGGAGGAAGGGAGAAGGACTTGCTGTGTAAGGGGGAGGGGACGTCAACGTTGAATTTGCTGTATAATGAGGGGATGGGCTCGCTGCCCTCGAAAGGTCGGGGGATGAATTGGATCCACTTCCATTATTCGGGGCGCGGTGATTGCCTAACTGCGATACGTACTCTGGCGCCAAAATCGATAAATATAACAACATAGAACGGCGCAGAACTCACCAGGGAGTATGAGTGAAACACGGGGCCGTAAGAATAAATGGAGCAGGTAGACAGTGTACAGGATCAATACTACGGACAAGTCAGCTTTGACATTCTGGTCGCGTCAAGGGGTACGTTACTGATAAGAGGCAACCATTTTAGGCCACCTGAAGCCATGATATTGTCCTCAATAAGAGCCATGTTTAGCATGAGAAGTTGAGAGGGGGACAAGTGACGATGCTTTTCGGACACATTTATATAGTTGTGCGATTGGCAGTTGCACAGGTCGACCTGAGAAGGTCTCGGTAGAAAGTCTCGGTAGAAAGCCGTGTCGCACACGGTCGCCCACAACACAACCTCAAAATAAGGTTTAATTTGAGCTTCTGGTAAAACAAACAGACCTTCACGGGAGAAGACGAATATCTGATCTGCGAACAGGCGTCATTTGTCCGATGAACGGTCAAATTCTGAGAAGTGGCACCTCTGCGGCAGCCATGGCACGATAAACGTGCGTTCAGAAGGCTGCTGTGCCACAATTATGCAGACTCGGTTCTCTCTGACACGCCGTTGGGGTCTCCAGCTCTACCCTTTGTGTGGACCTCGGACAGTTTTCTCCCACAAAGTTAGCCGTTGCACGAGGGTATCCATATTCGCTCTCGAATAGAGCGGGTCCAGAACACCTCCGTTTACGGGCATAGACCTTTTCCACACAAGCTCATCGACACTGGCCAGGAAGTCCATGGAAACTTTGATGTCCTCCATGCTGAGCGGTGGTGGGTTGATAAGGTCCGAACCGTCATCTGAACCATCAGAAAGCAGGTTTTTAATTGAATGAGGCGATAGTCGGAGTGAGGTGATCAGCCTCTGATGAACTGCGAGGTGAGCATGACAACAAATAAACCGTAAAGACTCACGGTGAGAAGCCTCTTTGCTTCATTTTCGGATAGCCGCGAAACGTCGTCTTCATTGGAACAGACACCTGGATTTGAGACGGAAGCCTGTGCCTGGGACGTAAAAATTACGTGATTGACGAAAGGCTGAGTAGAAGGCTTTCTTGCGGTTAAGTTCCCTGATGGGGGAAGCCGTTCCGCTACCAAAGCGCGGAGCTTTTCATATTGTTCACGGAGTGCGTCGACTTCCGACGTAGCGTGTGAGAGCACATCGTTCATGTTCTCGAACTGAAGAGGCTTGGTCAAATCTTGGACCCTACACTACCAGATCATAAGCACGGATATCAAGGATTGGACGTGCAAAATAAATTGTCGGTGGACTTACTTCTTCCGAAGACGTGAGCGGCGTAGTTGCATCCGCGGGCCTCGTGGCTGTCTTCTCTGTGGGGCCAGACTACTGATCATGAATTGAGACGTTCACATCAGACGTGCATCAAAGACACACCTGATGAGGGAATGGGATCTGATCGTGCGGAACATGATTTATAGCGGGTATCTGTGCAGTCCGTGGGTTGTGCGAGGGAGGGTCATTTCCGTCGTAAGATCTGATGCGGACAGACTTAGACGAAGAATAAGAGTGGGATGCCCGAACTGGTGCTAGAGACTGCGGTGTTTGTATGTGCATACTTTGAACACTCT
>KV448276.1:27218-39674 GCA_001658105.1 Rhizopogon vinicolor AM-OR11-026 | reverse complement strand
ACAAGCAGAATCAGCGATTTAGGCGCATAGAGACTGCCCGGAAGTCAACTAGAAAGCGCAGAGTAACTACTTCCGGCCTTATTCGCGATGTTCAGAAGTCCAGCAGTAAGTTCGTCCTTCTCTTGTACGTCGGGGTATTGACAAGTACGCGACCTACAAAGGTGGTTCTGAAGTTTCTTCTGCTGTTACTCGCGTGCGAAGAGGTCAGCCACATGACTTCCTCATTTCCTTCACCCCTTGATTCCTTCACCTAGCTTCTGGCAGAGCCTTTCCGCGCTCTCAACCGTCTCTTGGTAGGGACGTTATTGAGCTCACCGACTCTTCGGATTCTACGAGACGAAGAAAGCTTCGCAATGATGATCCAATCATTATCTTGAGCTCAGATGCAGGTACTCCCCCGAGGCAGTCCAAGCCATCACAGAAGCCGAATTCGCGCAATGCATGCCCTCGACGCCCACTTCCATCTGAAGCCGAAGTTATATGTATATCAGACAGCGACGACAACACTGTTCCTGCTCCCCCGCCAGTAACTGCAGTTCCTCCTGCTCATGAACCGAATATTCGCTTGTCTTTATCCCCAACGAGAGTTTTTGAATCAGTCGACAATGACAGATCATTCTATATCGAGCCTCCAGAATACTACCCTGGACCTGATGATGACCAAGTACTTGCAACCTCAGAATTGCAGCAGCAAACAGAGGAATTGTTTTCATACATTAATTTGGATCCCCCAGAACAAGACAACACCAACCAAATTGCGAGTCCAAGTGCCGAAGAAGACTCTAATGTTACTCAGGACCCGCCTCTTCCAGCCCCTAACTCACCTACCGATCTCACCATCCTCCTAGACTCCAAAAAAGCAACCGAGATTTCCTCGAATGAGGATGTATCGGTCAAGGGAGTCGATAACCTTCCTCGTTTAGAGTCATTCACAGGCTCTCAGACCTCACTAAGTACACCACACCCTCCGTCCCAGACTCTACTCACCACTGTGCCGACCATCATAAAACCTCCAGTCACATGGAAGTACGCCCCTCCCAGCACCAACCCTTTCTTCGCCAGAACGCTTTCTTTCAATGCCAAGGTGTTGAAGAAATCTCTACCTTTTGCACAGACATCCAGTGAATCGACCACACATTCCTCTCCTGCGGTTGTTGTGGCTTCACCAGCTGCCGTCGAGTCGTCCACAAACATCTTGCCGAAGCCATTGATGGGCAGGCAGCCTTCTGATGCACTCGCAGAGGCCAGCAAGTCAGTCCTGTCACATTCACCCGTTATATCGTCATCTCGTGACGTTGATACGAGTCTTAAGCCACCTCCTGCAGATAAAACTGTAGTAAGTGTGCCCCTCCAGCTTCTGCGGGCAGAGTCATGCGATGCCGTTGATGCTCCTACGACCCGCAGCGACGTGCCTCACACTGGCGAACAATCGCGCCCTGAATATCCATCCATGGACGTCCCGGACATATCAATACCACCAGCAACCGCACCCTCCTCCTCTTCCCCCATACCCGTTCCACCGCGCGTGCAGCGTTCCACCACCAAACTCTCACTCACTGAGTTAATCAACCAGACAAGAGAGCGGCATATCAAGGCGCGTTTCATCGACCTCACAGACGAGGTGTCGCCTTTGAGGGATGGAAATGCTGCGTCAAGTGCATTTGCATCGAAGCCGCATGAATCCATGCAACCTCCATCCACCAAAGCTGCTGGCCCGGTCTCTGCCAGCCAACCAGCTCCGTCTAATGAGATTCGTACGCCGAGCATACAGGAAATACGCGATCTCATGCGTCAGCGTCCATCGAGCAACAAACTGAGCACCTCTTCAGCGGCTGATAACCCAAGCACCTCCTCAGCAGCCACCGACCCAAGTACCTCTTCAGTAGCCAGCAACCCAAGTTCCTCTTCTATCGCATCCGCCACCAGCCCTCTCGTACCGTCTCGCTCTCCCCCTCGTTCATTCATGTCCAATTCAACAACATCCACTACCCAAAGTGGATCCAAACCTAGCTCGCGCCGGAAGAGCCGCGCGATGGGCGTGGCGAGCCTAGAGATGTACATCTCGCCCATCAAAGACGCGTCTCAGCCCGCGTCTTCGAAGAAGAAGACGTGGACTCCGCGGAGTGGGAAGAGGATGTCGTATAATGCAGATAAGTTTAGGAGCATTATTACACCTACGGCAGACGCGACAGTGCGGAGTCAATCCTTGTCTCCTTCTGAGGGGCGGGAACTTAGGCGCCCTGCCGGGTTCGCTGATACCGGTACTGATGCTGCCTTGGCTGTGCTGTCTTCCCCTTCTGCACAAACTCGTGTTCCGTTTGGTGCACCACCTGTACGACACGAGGAGCCTGAAGCTACGCCGAGCACATTGCCATCTGCTATTCCCTTGACTGAAGTCCAGAAACTTGAATCTGGAAAACTGCACACTCACGAGGGCTTCTCTCCCCGAGAAAACGCAGTACATGACATGTTCCGGCCCGAGGGGATTCAAGGTGTCACTGAAAGCATCGGATCGCTGGATCTGCGCGAGGACAGCTGGTCACCCAATGTAGATATTGATATCGATCAGGTACGTACGAGTTCTCGTGGAGTCCACGAGGCAGAGCTGTTGATCTGACATGCTTTGTGTCAGGTGCGCCAGTTGTCTTTGGAGAATGTATGTGAAGACGGGGTTCAAGCAATCCCGGTATCTACCGAGTTAATGGAACACGAGGAGTTTGAGTCAATGGAGGAGTTGGTCGGCAACGTTTCGGCTGGGAGCGTGGCGGAAGCCCCGGCTTCTCTTGGTAAATACCGCGAGTCTAACGAGGAGGACGGCGATGCAGACACCAGGGCAATACGTACATCGGCAGAACGCACATCCGGGACCTCGGATGTGTCAGGAGAGATTAGTGAGCAAGAAGAATGCTTAGCGGTGCTCATGGAATTGGAGGTTTCAGATAGAGAGGTGCGTTGCTCGTTTGCGGCAGGACGGCCACATGATGTTTTCTTTCCTTTCTTTGTAGGCAGGAGACGCAGAACATCCAAATTCCATTAGTAGTAGCCGGACAGCATCTTCGCATGTTTCTTCAAGACAGACTCCCGAGACTCTTCGGTCTGCTGAGCCATTGAACGTCGTCCGCTCGGGAGGTGCCGCGTCCATAGGGCAGCTTGAAGATGGGGTAGAAAGTTATCTGGGTGGATACCCCATCGTGACGTGGAAGTCTTATGCGAATGCACAACGGCGCCTGCCGCCCAAGTACAACCTCGCAAAAGACCTTCCACACGAGCTCCAAGACCGCGTCAATGCTCTACCTCAGTCGTACAGAAACTCGGACCAAGCGCGCTTGCTGTTCGAGGCCATGATCGACGAGGCGATGGACGACGAGCTCAATACCCCTCCCATATCCGTCATCAACGATGTCACCGACGAAGGCGCGCCGCCTTGGGAGTTCGTGTACACGAATCAGATGTGGAATGGCGAAGGCGTTCCGCCTCCAGACATCAAGAATTTGAAGAGCTGCGGCTGCGTCGGGCGATGCGATCCCAAGTCAAAGACATGTAGTTGTGCGAAGCGGCAGCGCCGGCATTTGAAGCAGTATATTGAGGACGATACTATACCGAAGACCTGGAATGGCGCGCCGTTTGTATATGATGGCAAGGGGTGTCTGCAGTTTTTTGGGCTGCCGATCTTTGAGTGTAATGCTTTTTGTGGGTGCGATGAGGATTGTCCAAATCGGGTAGGGCAATGTCGTTCGTCTGTATCTTCTTGTTGGAGTGCTGATTTTTGACGCTTCAGGTCGTTCAGAGAGGCAGGAGATACGTTGTGAATATCAAAAAGACTAAGAATAAAGGATGGGGTGAGATTTGGGTGTTATTGTTCCCCTGTGCGATATCATTGACTGCTTCCAGGAGTCTTTAATGGTCAGAAGAAGATTCCCAAAGGATCCTTTATTGGCGTATATGCTGGCGAACTACTTACTGTTGGGGAGGCTGACCGTCGTGGAACGTAAGTGCCAATGGTGTGTGCTAGGCGCGTGGTCCTAATTGTTTGCTAGGCTTTACAACAAATTTGGACGAACTTATCTCTTCGATATCGATTTCCATCATATGGGCTCAGAGGCGGTGTACTCTGTGGATGCTTACCATGCTGGCAATGTTCGTCTTTATTATGATTGTGTCTCCGTCCATTCTGATAGTTTCTCTTTAGCTCACTCGTTTTCTGGTAAGACATGATTTTTAGATTCTTTCATAGAGCTAAGGTCGTTTCTGCAGAATCATAGTTGTGACCCGAATTGTGAAATTCAGGCTTGTTACATCAACGAAGCCAATTTCAACAAGCCACTGCTGACAGTCTTTACTGTGCGGGAAGTTGAACCGTTAGAAGAGCTGTCTTTCTCGTACATGGGCCAGATCGACGATGACATGGTACGTCATTTATTGTAGTTGGGCATTTGTGATACTTTGGCTGATTGATAAGAAAATGAAGGTCAACCATGCAAAAGCCAGCAACGATGCAGTTTACGCGGAGTGTCACTGTGGGAGTGCAAACTGTCTGGGAGTTTTGTTTTCGGGATTATAAACAACGGGTGTTCCGCTCGCTACGAAGCCCGAACTCCGACTGTTGTTTTTCGTCCTACACCATTTATCCACTATCTCTTCAGCTATGAGGTCGTAATTCTATCTTCGTTGTGCCTGATTAGCTTCCGACGCGAAAACTTAAGCCAGTTGGATCAACACCGTCAAGGTAGAAAGCTTTAACTTTCTGCACCACCAACATTAAATGAGAGTATGAGCCCCAATCGCAATGCCTCAAATCGCTCTGTTCCACTATCCCCTATCCAAGACACAAGCTCATTCACTCCCGTAACCACTGATCATGAAATATAAAACGACGGTGCATTATGCTGTGGACAAATTGAACTTTTAGATCAACTTATAAATACATTGGATCTACCCAGATCCACCCAGGGTGTGTCTACCTATTAACGTAGATCAACGATCATGGCGATCCCGAACTCCCAACCCATACTAAACTCACCAAACTTCCTGGAAGTCGCGCGCAGCAGTGGCATGTTCTAATCATCCTATTATTGTTATTATCATTGTAGCTACGGCACGTACGTGTGCTGGAAACATTATCTTCCTTCTTTCAAGATCTAACCACGGGAGACTTACGAGTTAAATATTTGCAGAGTCATGATCCGCTCAATTCTCACTATACCTTCGTAAATAGTTTATACTAGGACTAGTCGTATGTGATCCACAAAATGATTCCGTCTCGCTACGTTGCACCTCCCAACAGACTGTGCTTCTCTCAAGGATCCCGAACTTGATCCTTGAAGTTCACCTCGCACATACTCTCACAGTCCGGGTCCATATTTCAGATAAACCTTGCGCATATGCAGATGATCGACACCAAACAGGCCAGGCAACAGCATTACACTGTGCGACCCGCATATGACATGTCGGACAGAAGCATAAGCGTTTGGTCAGAGCCATGTAGGTGTTGGTCTGTATGCCAGAGATGGAGGTGCATGCGTGTAGCGAGGATGGCGAGAATGACGATCTGGAAACTGTATGTATGGATATGTTATCAGTAGGCATGCGTAGCAGCATTTGGAGGTGCGTGCTCTTGGAACATGCCTCCATACGCGTACTGGACGTAATGATGATCAATGACTCGGACATAGAAGACATTGCGGAGATTTGCGGAGATTTACACACCTGGAGGAGCAGCGATGCGGGGATGTTTATCGCCGAGAAAACTTTCGGGACGAGAATGAGCACGGGAAAATGCCGTAAAATGAGCGTGTGATGACTCACACAGACTACATGAATAATAGAAAATGTTATGCTTTAGCAAGACAGCGGACAGAGAATTTCTGGTCGTCCGCCAGCACTGTATGGCACGAATGAGCGTGAGAGCGAGGAGTCCTGTGGAGAGCATTGTCAGCACCTCTGCGTATATATGTGTTCCCGGTTCCTGATGACGCACCCAGCTCGAGCACAAACAAGAGAAGAAAGGGTATGAAGAGGTCGAAGCTGCCTGAGCTCTGGTAGCAGCCTGTAATGCCTGGGATCACGCTGGTCACAACTGTGAAAATGAAGAAACTGTATTGAATGGTGGCGGAACGTTGAAATGAAAGATGAGAGCGCGCTCACATGGAGTAGTGGCCTGAGTGGAAAAGGTAACGAAGATTGATGCTGCGGTGAAAGCCTGACTGATGCATCTACCAGCAGTTTGTGGCGCAGCAAGCGCATGGGACTCACGAGAGAAGTGATCAGTATGACTGCGAGCACAATTCTACTTTTGTTCCAGAGCACATATGTTCTGAGGATGAAAAAGGCTGGACCAATCGAATCAGGATTCCACGCATGCATATTACCGAGTAAGGAGACAGACATTCGGCGCAAACGAGTGAAATCACGCTGAAACCTGTGACAGTCAAGAAGTTCACTAAAGGCTATCATGTCAATTCCTCGCCGGTGCAGTGCCTTCTGGAGCTCTGTACGCACTGTACAGATAACTGGCGAAGAGGAGAAAAGGCGTATATCGGGTAACGATATAAAGGCCTTTAACCTTAGTCCAACGCGACCGAAGCTGGAATGTCCACTTGGAACAGTACAGTATAAGCAATATCAACACACAAGAGTCGACAAGTACATTACCTCCTCGTGAATTGAACAAACATAATCGTAGGTCTGGATAAGCGAGTTTAACAACCGACGGAAATACATAGCGACAAGCGGCCCACCCAGAACGCAGCCATCGACGCTGAACTGCGTTAGGATGAGAAAAATATGGTCTAGACAGTACGCACTGTATATGTACTGGTAGCACATGCATCTATCATCATCAACGGACCCCATCTCGACAGGAAAGAGACGCACCGTGAATGTCTGCAAACTCCTCGCCGATGCGATATCGTCAGCGGAATACTCCGTCTCCATTCAGTCGAGGGGTAGGAAACAAGTTTCGCGCACGAAGGATGCGTACCACTTTATCTCTTATAGAAGAGCCCGTCATGATCGGGGATTAAAGAGGGCAGGCTGGAGTTGGAGACCTAATATTGGTTTGACATGCGCCCGTCAGCTCTTTGCAGTGGGAGTTACTATGTAAGTATTAATATTTGTTCCAAGTGGGAGATATGAATGGGGATAAGCCTCCGATGAGTCGCCGTTTCAGACAGAATCAGACTTGTCTGACCTTACTGTAGTACAAAAATTAGACAGAACGACTATCCCCTTCGTCTAAGGTTCGCCTGAGGGAGAGTAAATATAGAGTGATAGGGTCAACAGACCTCGAAAACTAAACTGGGGAGCATTGTCAATTTTAAACCGCTGAGCTACGGTTCACGTAGTAATGTGAGCTAAAGTTCACTGGTTGCATGCCGCTCTGTTTGCGAAATATATTTCATCTCAGCCGCTTTGCCACAAAAAAATTCGTGAGTAGACTTGCTGCGCCACAACCTTAAGTAACCTAATTGCACTTTAATTGCAAGGTATTTGCGGCCCATGGCAATAGTAAGCCATCATGGCATAGACACTGACCTGAACCCCACCCATCGGTATGTAAAGCTCTATTGTATGATAAAGATGTATACCATCACTTACCACTCGTTCCATATCACCCGAGTTCCAAGTCACTACGGTAGGGAAATCCATGTCGTGGTGACCGAAGACATTCCCGGGGTGTGATACAATTCCTTGAGCTCTTAAGACCGTCTATATAGTAGTAATATACGGTGAAAACATAGTACGATTCGAAAAAAGACTGGTAAGCATAGAAGACCATAACCCGACACTCCAAGTAGGTGCAATCAGTGTTGTCACGGTGCCTGGACCCCACCGGATCCAACTAAGTAGGAGATTCAAGGCTTTACCGCGTCCGCCACTCAGATCTATCTAGCAAACCTCATTGGTGGAGAAACTCGTGGTATACGAATGTAAACGATGAGATCAAGATCAAGTTGTTGCTTCATTTCTGCTACGCGGTTCTATTGAAACTTGTTGAAAATAACTCAACAGCACTGGATACATTGCATACACCTGGAGTCTACTACCGTGGAATCCGAGTAGTGAGCACCTATTGCATCACATTCCCTGAAATCCAACGTGGTAGTAGGCCCACAAGCTGCTGAGGTCACATTTTATGGTTTCTAGCTAACGGATGCAGTACGTATGCGTGTTTGGGATCCACGTAATTCCATTAGCTCTGCCTTCGTGGTTGGTCGCGTCTGATCCAAAAAATGGCTCCTTCTCGCTATGTTGGGTATCTGACGCTTTTCGCTGGATGCCTCCTGCCTTCTGGTGTCCTGGCTCTCTGGCCCGTCCCAACCACCCTTGAGACAGGGATAACCGCACTCAAGGTCTCCCCTTCGTTCTACTTTGACGTGCAGGTTGAAGGCGCACCGGCAGATTTGTATGAGGCCGTTGCGCAAGCCCAGTATTATCTCGAAAATGACAAACTTGGACGCCTCGTTGTTGGGCGCGGCGTGAATGACACCACATTGCTTGCTAGCGCGAAGACGCTTTCGAGCTTGACACTGTCTCTCACGAGTGGGGCGAATGCAAAGCCCATTGCTTCTGAAGCAGTAAAGCCCCTGGGCACCCGTCGCGAAGAGTACGCGCTTATGATTCCAGCAGACGGCTCGACTGCTACTTTGACAGCGAACTCAACTTTGGGTCTGTACAGAGGCCTTACTACGTTCAATCAGCTTTTCTACTACTATGGTGGAGTAACCTACACCTTACTGGCCCCAGTTGCTATCACGGACGCCCCTGCATATGTGAGCATCTGTCGAATAAATCTCGACGTCTGCTCCTTCAAACTCATGTATATAGCCTTTCCGAGGACTTGGGCTGGATACATCAAGAAACTACTACCCCGTTGCCGACATTCTGCGAACTTTGGACGCCATGAGCTGGGTCAAGGCGAGTATTTTCTAGTTGTGTCGCCTTGTGGTCACTGACAGGCTAGTTTGACAGATCAACACCTTCCACTGGCATATCACAGACAGTCAGAGTTTCCCACTTGAAGTTGCGCAGTACCCTGAGCTTGCTATGAATGGTGCATACTCTGCCGAGGAAGTTTACACCGAGAGTGATATCCAATATATCGTTCAGTACGCTGGTTCGGTATGTTTTCCCTCTATCACGGTCTTTTGTGCTCTTATGATCGTGCTGCAGAGAGGCATTGATGTTCTTCTAGTCAGTCTCTATTTACTGATTAAAAAAAGCAGATTTCATTATTTCAGTAGGAAATCGACACACCCGGGCACACTGCCATCATTGGGACCAGTTATCCCGATTATGTCGCCTGCTTTGGGGCCACTCCATGGTTACAATACACCAACGAGCCGCCTGCCGGCCAGCTTCGCTTTGCACTCCCCGAGGTCATGAACTTCACTGCCTCCTTGCTCGTCGATATCGCAAAGACCCTGCCTTCGTACTACTTGAGCACTGGCGGCGATGAAGTGAACACGAATTGTTACGCGAATGACTATGCTACACAGCAGCAGCTCAACAGCACTGGCATGACGCTGAGCGATGCTCTGGACGTATTTATGCAGACCACTCACGGAGCACTGATGGCCGAGGGAAAGACGCCCATCGTATGGGAAGGTGCGTCTGCTATCTCTCTTTTGAATGGCGACGCTGAATAGAGATCGCCATTTAGAAATGGTCCTCGACTGGAACATTACACTCTCCAATGAGACTATCGTGATGTGAGAATGTCGATCATACTCTAGTTGCCGATTTTACCATGGTTGATAGGGTCTGGATCTCTTCTGAGAATGCTGTAGCAGTGGCCGAAAGAGGTTTCAGGATTATTCAAGTACCATCAGATTATTTCTACCTGGTTAGTTCCTGCGTTCTTCACACAAGCACGATACCCTCAGCTGATCATCATAGGATTGTGGTGCCGGTGAATCGCTGGGAGACTACCCAAGTGGGTTGGTCTTCATCTTCTTGGTCATACTCGATCAGAACTGACATGCCTCTGGAGAACAGAAATAGTTGGTGTGACCCCTTCAAGAGCTGGTCTGAGGTACCCTCATAATCATTCCAGATAAACACATCTCACAACCACAACGCTTTTCAGGCGTACACATACGATCCGTTAGCAAACTTGACCGAGGCGCAGTACGAACTCGTTCTCGGAGGTAAACACACATAATCTAATTCGAAGGGTGAGTTGACACCATCTCATTGGCAGGTGAACAGATGTTATGGAGCGAGCAGTCTGGTCCCGAAAATCTGGATCCTATCGTGTGGCCCCGTGCTGCATCCTCGGCTGAGATTTTTTGGAGCAGCAAACAGCCCACCGGCGCTGCGCTTAATGTCACTGAGGCGCTTCCTCGTTTGCAAGTGGGTACTATAATACCCCTATGTTCACTGCTCAAAACAACTGATCTAAATCGTCCATCTAGGACATGCGCTACAGGATGGTACAGCGCGGCCTAGATCCCATTCGTCTCCAGCCAAAATGGTGTGCGCTCAGGCAAAATGAATGCGACCTGTACGCTTGAGAATATTATTACTTGGATTTTATTTTTTAATCATTTAGAGCGTAGCATTGTCATTTAGTCGGTCGTGTGGTAAAATTCAGGACACTTTCTCGATATGATGGACGGGTGCATTCAGCTGGTCACTCAAACATCACCCACTTCCAATGTTGCCATCATGGGCAGGTTTACTAGCCAGATAATGCGAAATGTATAAGCGTATAACATCATCACAAACGCATCAGGAAATTGTAACACCCCATAAAACAACAGATTCACCACCTTTCCTGAACGTGTCAAGGTAAGATCTAGACACTGGATTCTAGAGCTGCCATAAGGTAGTAGTAGTACTATATCGTGAACTTGATGGGGTTCTAGTATATCCGGGAAAGGGTGGCGAATGGATCCAACATTTTACCTCCCTCAAGTTGAGCCCCGCTGGCTCGAAGTCGACCTTCAAAGTATCAACCTTGGGCATTAAATCACTCACCGGCCACGTACGAAGACTGTAGGCAGCCAAGTCATCAAACTCAAGCACCTTCTGTTTTTGACAAGATCCTTCAACCGACTGGCAGTGTAACAATACTTCTAATCGGATAAGACCCAAAGAGTCGCATGCAGGGTGAGTCACTGCCCTGAGGCCCCCAGGATTCTTCTATAAAGATATCATAGCATTCATTCCACGTCGGATCCGTGTCAATGCATAAGACAGGTCAAAGGGGATCTGAATTTTTGGATGCAGCTTCGCAGGGAACCCGGAGCACTTGTAGCCTACAGTTGGTTTCAAGGTCTCCTTGCGTAGCGGCAACCAGAGCCGAGCTAGTGTTAGATGATATCTCAAGTTACGATTAGGAGATGACGTTTCCGGGTATACTAAAGGAATATAAGTAATTCCTTGAGCTACACGCTGAAAGTGATGGTGCGAAGACTGGTGTCAGGAGTCTTGGAGTCCTATGTGTCGTTCCGGGTCGGCCCGGGATCGTCGTGTTGTAGCAACCAGGCTGCTACTAGTACGTCTACTAGATGATGATTACGCTGGATACACTATACATCAACACTCAATGACCACCGTACGGCAGGTCCAACCAATTGCTGATCGCACTCGCAAGTCGCTGAGCTCACCAAAGTGATAGGCTAAACGTTTGCTACATATTATTTTTAGCTACATACTACCTAAGTACGCTCGCCTGCTCGGATCTGAGCGTTTATAAACAGCGGCTGTTGGACGGTCGCGTCGTTGAGCCACCGAATGGCCCCTTCTCGCTATGTTGGATATTTGGCTTTTTTTGCCGCAAGCCTCCTGCCTTCTGGTATCCTAGCTCTCTGGCCCGTCCCGACTACTCTTGAGACAGGGATGTCCGCCCTCAAGGTCTCTCCTTCGTTTTACTTTGATGTGCAGGTTGAAGGCGCGCCGGCGGATCTGTACGAGGCAGTTGGCCAAGCTCAATGTTATCTCGAAACCGACAAACTGGGGCGTCTCGTCGTCGGGCGCGGCGCGACCGACACTACCGCGCTTGCGAGTGCGAAGACGCTTTCGTGTTTGAAGTTGTCTCTCACCAGCGGGGCCACTGCAGAGCCCATCGCTTCTGAGGCTGTAAAACCCCTGGGTACCCGTAGCGAGGAGTACGCACTTACGATTCCAGCAGACGGTTCGACTGCTACTTTGACGGCGAACTCAACCTTGGGTTTGTACAGAGGGCTCACTACGTTCAACCAGTTTTTCTACTATTATGGTGGAGTGACCTACACCTTGCTTGCCCCAATTGCTATCACGGACACTCCTGCATATGTGGGCATCTGTCGAATAAATCCCGATGTCAACTCCTTCATATTATGTATATAGCCTTACCGAGGACTTGGGCTGGATACATCAAGAAACTACTACCCTGTTACTGACATCCTGCGAACTTTAGACGCCATGAGCTGGGTCAAGGTAAGTGTTTTCCTCCTGTGTCGTGTTTTCGTC
>KV448276.1:0-21928 GCA_001658105.1 Rhizopogon vinicolor AM-OR11-026 | reverse complement strand
ACGTAAAGAAAGGGGTTTCTGTCGCCAGGGGAATACAAGTCCTTACAAACTTGGGAAGCATTCCTTGATTTTGGGTCTTATCATGAACGATAGATAACATTACAAGGGTGTTTCATGAACTGCAACCTAGCATTGATATCCATGAGTCATGTACTGAAAGTTAGGATAGTGAGATGTGAAGACAGACATCCTGGTGCGTTCAGGAAAGTTAGTTCAGGTTTCTTCAAGTTACTTGAATACAGGAGCTCCTCCTAGAAATGGTAGTGGGTACCAGTAGCGCTCAAAACACAACCAGATTTCAATGTTGGTGACTATGTTATATGCTTGTCAGTTTCTTTCTTTTACTCGTGTCGTCTTTCTAGCAACATTACCATCGCACGAAGATTTGAGTGACAGAACACGGACAATTTGGATCATCTGTTCCTCAAGAAACAGTGACAATGCAGCGCCAATCAAGTGAAAAGCACTTGCCACCGCCGCACCAGTCTCCGTTTATGCGAACATACAGCCACGTTGCTGTCATTATGCGTCAATCTCCACTGCACAAATGTGCGGTAGCCTTTAAAGCGGTGGTACCATGCATAGAACGACAGAATAGCTCCCATCAATTCCAAGGGTTCCTCATCGTTTATGAGAGGATCCACCGACGACATATATATACCTACGTCGTACACGATCCCCTCTTAGTCGTACCGCCATGTCGTAGTCAAACGTCAACAATTACTTGATTGGCCTCGACGGACGAGACTGTCTCAGACGACTAGTCCTATACAGTTGTCAGCGTACTTTGCACCGACGATGACTCCGAGAAAGGCCACGTGAATGTCGTGACTGCATTGTCTGTCCATTGCTTGGCAATACTTTTGCAATGGAGAAGCATAATGCACTCATGGATGAGCCACAGATGAGCCACGCTCAAACTCGCCCCTGATTCATAGTCCAAAAAGAATAACACACATAATGTGAGTGATGTACGGTGGAGCCCCGGGGCCTCAGTGTAGGGGTGATCCATTTGTTCATGTGGAAGCAATGTAGGTGGTGAGTCGAAAACATGGTGTATAACGTCCCTGATAATAACATACAAGAGCTGTGGCTGTGAGGATCAACCGCGGATGGGTATCACAAGACGAACTCACAAATTACGACCCCCAGGCCTGCTATTCAAGTTTCTCAAGTGCTTCTAACCTCGATAACACCACGTCTTTGCTGGTCTCCTCAATCTCACCCGCCAAAAATATCTCGTCTAAAATTGCGTACACCTGCCATCCCTCAGTTAGCGGGGTGCGTGGGTGGATAAACAGACCGCACTTTGTAGAAATTGAAGACAAGATCAAGCTCGCATACGTTGTCGAAGAATGAGTCTAAATAGATGCTAGCGAGTAAGTGATAACCAGGGAGTGAGATGCAAATGTGTTGCCCACCGAGGATCTCGACAAAGAGGTGGATAGCCTCTAGGTACGCCAGCTCATTGTCGTTAGCGTCAACGCATACGCAGAAGAAGAGACCAGCGTATCGCCTGTACACGATCTTGTAATTCTTGAACTGTTCAACACACCATGAGAGAGAAGATGCGCGACACAGCAATCTTTCCTCACCTCAACAAAGTTCGACTGATGCTTCTGGTCGCGCGGAGCGACTAGTCTGTGTACTTCACCTCGAAGTCTAACCTTGTTATATGGTCAACGGCAGAAAAACGACCAGTTTCACCCATTCACACCTTCTCGTCGTCGTCGTACGGGACATACCACTTCGACAACCGTGTCTTCCCCTGACGGTTCTGAACACGATCATTTCAGCGAGTAATCTTTCATGCTGAAGAGTGCACCTGCCTGCACGAGGATGAATCTAATCATGGTAGGTCATTTGCCTTAGGACGCATTGAACATTCACATCATGTAGACCTTTGTTTACTTCAAAGGCTTTTGCCAAACAACACCGGAAAGAGTCCACGTGGCTCATTTAAACATCCATCCATTCCCAAAACTCAAATTAAGTACTAGAGTAGAACACATGTATGAAAAGACACCAAAAAGAACTCGAGATGAAGGGTATACGGACACATCGCTCAAGTTAATGCTGGGACATCTGCGCCAAATAATCCGAGAGCTAAATAGCCCAGTAAGTAGTAGGCCGAGCGCAAGGCAAGAGATGCTTACCTTCAATGCGCCCGACCGAATGCTCTCACCGACGTTCTGGACGTCTTGATTCGCCATGACCCTCGCCATGACATCTTTCGCAGCAAGCTCAAGATTCGCAAGACTGCCATCGCCCAACATCCCACCATCAGAGCTAGCACGTTCGAGCTCTTCTTCTTCATCGCGACCGAAGTATTGGTTAGAGGATATAGATGTAGCGCCCTGGAAGTTCTGCAAACGAGTTTGAGACTCGGAGACAAAAGAAGGGTCGTAATCCTTTCGGCCAAAGTACATGTCGGACGATATAGCCTTTTGGTTGCCAAATTTTTCGCGTGCGGTGGTCGGTGCGTCATCATTGGCGGGACTGTGTGCGGTTGAATGGCACTGAGAATACAAATGAAATTGAGATTTACCTTGATCTCGCAGTGGATGATGTAGATGAAGCGGTCGGAACTGCACCAAAGCCAAGCTTGCGGAAGCCCATGCCGAGCCTCTCAAGATCTTGACTGTTGCCTTTCTGCAAGTCAACCTTACCCTGCACAGTGCTAACCTTGACCGCAGTATCGGCACCCTTTGCCTTCGTCTGCGATGCAGCCAGCTTATCGGCCTCTTTCTGTGTGCGCTCTTCTTCCTCCTCACGTAGTCTGTCATAGCCAAGTTGCTTGATACGCTCAGCTTCCTCTGCAGCTTTGCGCTCCGCTTCTGCGAAATCTATGGGCGTGCTTGCTTTTTTTGCGCCAAGGCCACCAAGTTTGGTTTTCTTTTGGGAGATAGAAGTTGCTGATGAACCGATCGCAGATGCAGATGACGTTAAGCGTGTTGCACCGAGCTTAGGAGGGCCATTTATAGAGGTGCTAGAGTTCGATCGAAGAGAACTGGATGTGGCTGTTCGAGAGGCAACCGGGCCTGTCGATGCTGGCCGACCAAGAACAGGAGGAGAGGTGGGAGCTGAAGAGGTTGTTGTTTTTGGAGCAGCGGGTTTTTCCCATGATGAGAAAAAATCGTCCTCCCCTTGCGTGACTTCAGCGCTTGCAGGAGAGACATCGACGCCGTCAACCACGACCCGTGCAGGGAAGCTGAGCCAAAAAATTAGACTAAATTTTGTTCGATATTCTCAGCAACTTACTTAACGGCATCTTCCTTCACTCGTCTTGCAAGTTCTTCCTTGTATAGCTCAGCAGCACGAGAAGAATACTTCTTCTTAGTGTCTGCATCTATGAGAAGGGCAGCGGCGCCATGCCGTGTAAAAAACTCCGTTGCTGATGTGTTGCCACCGACTTTCATAGTACGAAGCTGGTTTAACTGCCAGCTATCGAGATTTGTGGATCTGCCCAGACAACAATGAGAACATGAGGATGCTAGCTTTATATATATATGTACGCACCGGACGAAACTTATGTGCACACCCATATTCCGATGGACGCTGGAGCAATCTAGACAGATATAAACCCCAAATGTCACGCTGGACCAGGTCGGATTCCGAGCTTGACAATCAAAGCACATCTGCAACCTCGGACATCAGCAAAGACATTTAGTTCCATCAAACGAACTGACCCTGTTGCCTTTCTGCATCCTGAGCACCTTAAAGACCTGCTCTGATTCTGCCTTTGAAGGATCCGTCATAATTGTTTGAAGATATCTATCGGTGAGGTGCGGTCGTGGGTCAAGTCAACAGGCTTGAGTGTGCTTTGGGGTCCGAGTCGGGCCGCGCTGCTAGCGCGGTGACTGAGGTCTGCTGCTTCCTAACGACGTACCGCCACATTGCTGCCACATACCCACAACGTTCACTCTCCTGGCCTACGACTCTCTCATGCATACTCTTGCTTTCATTTTACTACCGTGTAGTTATCTCGATGCCCACATTCATGTGCCATGCAATCATGCGACAACGAGTTTTGCATATTCAATACGCAGAGCGGTCAGACGTGGGGAACTCTCCAACGTTGATTTGTAGCTTTTCAAACGATGCCAGTGGAGAAATAGACTACAAGTGCAGGTGCTTTACTTAAATTACCGTGACAGCCAAGGTGCGTGATTCGTTGCGACGGACATTCATTCGCAATACAACATGGTTCCATTCTGAGTGCAGCTTATAACAATGCTAATCTGTGCCTCTTCATCGTCACCACTCATGCCAATAATCTAGTCTTTTAATACATTGCACTTGTCTCTCAAGGTCTCCTCGGGCTTGTTGAAGAAGGCACTTGAGCAACTTAAATGTCTACTTTTTCTTCGTTGCGTACGTAACCGTTTGCTTACGCTCTACCTCGGCACAAATATTGGAGTAGTGCCAACACTGGTTAGTGTTTGCTAGTGGAGTCATATATACGACCCTAAGTATCAGCAAGCAGGATGTCAATGTCCTGTCATACCAGATCAAGGGAAAGCCCACCCCGTCTCCTCGACAGTGTCAAGGACCTCGTGGTTGGAATGTCCTTTCCTATCACTGAGTGAAAACAGACGAAAAATCAAAACAGACGTGAATCTTGACCGGTCGACCATTGGACATTCTCGCAAAATTCAATCCGTCCAATCAACTCCAACGTAGACAATGACGTCACAGGACTTATTACTAGATAAATTTTAAACCCACTGTAAATAATGACGAACTTCAACAGCATCAAGGAAACGCCAAGGAGCTATGAGACGTTTGTTGGATGTGACTAGAACCGATGGTATGCCGAGCCAACGATATTTTGGATCCACGTTTCGACGTCACATCCAATGCGCATGATGTCATCACTAACCGCAACGTCATAGGCCAACACCGTATAAGTAGGGCAATATTTAAACCATTATTCTAACCAACAACTCACATACATCCTACTTCTAAAAAATACTACCACTACTACTACTACTACTCCAGCATTAAACATGTCTTCCCAATCTTCCCAAGAACCCAGGTGAGCATCGTGTCTGCTTGCTTGTCTTTATGACCATAATTAACGTGTCGCCCTCCAGCAAAGCCACTGGTCAATACCACTCTCTGAAGGGTACCGCTGTTGAGACAGTACGGGCACTTCGACGTCTCACACGACATCTTGCTTATTTTTTCTCCTTAGGTCGGTGATGTGACTGGATTGCAATCTTGGGCGCAGTCTGGCAAAGAAGAGCACGCCAAAGGAGAGGCCGAATACAACGCTGCCCAGGCCAAGGGATACGCCGAGGGCGTTACCGACAGAGCTGGCGGTTACAAGGATTCAGTTGTCGGCGCTGTGACCGGTGACAAAGCCCAGCAGGCATCGGGTAGGTGACATTCACAGAAACGGTGGTCAATGTGTTTGTTAATTTATTTGCTCAGGGAACGTCAGAAACGAGAAGGGTCAAACTCAGCAGGAAATGAACAAGCCTACATGAGTTCCAACTGTCGTTTTCCTTGTAGTCAATTGTACCTTACTTCCCTGAGTTTGATCTTTAGTGGATAATGAATATCTCTGTGGCCAATTTCAGTCTGATATGCCAATGAGCGTGATCATATACGGCCGGCTACTTCTCTAACTCAGCCCAATCAATGGGTTGTATCTCAAGCGTCCTTCGGCCCATATCTGTCATATACTTGCAGTTTGTGGAAGGCTCATCAACATGCATATCATGATGACTTGCATGACATTTCAGTCGAGACTAAAATCGCTGAGGTACCACAGTTGAGTAACTGACCGCTCAGCATCACATTTATGTCAGGCACCCAAGACACTGCGAAGCTAAGAATGGTGCCTAAGAGACCCAATCACTGATGGGCATCAGGGGACTCGATGGTTTAAATGAACTTACAAGCTGTTGCAGTCATTTTATTGAACAAACAAGCTGGACAAGAATCTGACTCACCCCTAGGTAGAAATATGGTTGGAATGGCAGCATCAACAGAATATTTACTATATCTGTCACTGAGTCTGCTTGGAGGTTTGCTGCACTCCGCGGGTCAGAAGAGGGGATATAGTGCATACGTGAGAAAATATTGGTCTGATTCATTATATGCAGAAACCGGATTACTCACTGATGACCACAACTCATCTGCCCCAATTCATGAAATCCCTCCATATCTTTCCCTCCTCA
The DNA here is from genome assembly GCA_001658105.1 of Rhizopogon vinicolor AM-OR11-026. Lineage (NCBI taxonomy): Eukaryota > Fungi > Basidiomycota > Agaricomycetes > Boletales > Rhizopogonaceae > Rhizopogon > Rhizopogon vinicolor. Next base: position 15,740 of record KV448276.1, on the reverse strand, counting down.
CACGTCCTCGGCATCTTTCGCATTATGCTCACCATCTCGCTCTCCGCCCCGGTCAGCGATAACAACAGGTCTAAAAAAATACAAAGCACGCCACACTGACTCCATCATGCAGTTCTGAGTTGATGCATCTGCATTGTATCAATTTGCGTAGCCAGGTGAAGCATTAAGTTGATGGCCCATATGGCACTAGGTGTTATTTGTGCACTGAAAGTGATTGCGAAGATCATATAAGGATAGAGATTGGCTCTCTTGAGTGGACAACAACGTCCAGCCGTTCGCCCGAGTCTTCGGTGAAACGCATCTCGCAGTGATTTGTGATGTGGATATAACATCCCTGCCGGTGTGAAGACCTATTCGTACGCACCGGGTGCCAAAGCTTTCCAGTGAGAAGTTTCTCCAGGCTCAAGATGTCTGACAGTAAGGTCTTTGTATCGGTCTACTAAGTAGCTTTTTTGACGTCCTGACGGTTCATCCAAAAATGATGCATGCTTATGTAAGAGACGAGTCCGCATGCCAAGACCCACTAAGTGGGGGTCGCTGGAAGCCCCCCACGTGACACTCAGATCAGGAGTTACTTGCCTTCTCACTCACTGCATTCAGTCATTTCGTCCAACGTCTGCTCACTGCCCGTCTTTCGTAGCCCTAAGTGAATTCTTCTTGTGTTTGTACACCATGGACGCTCGTCTGCGCCGCGTGAATAAAGAAATCGCTGGTAGGCATTTATCATTGTTGCTAGTGGCATCTCGCTCACTCAACCCTGGTCAGACTGCAAGAACGACAAATCTTCGAATATCAAAATCGAGTTAGTGGATGCGTCCCCATTTCACCTGAAAGGATCTTTCCCAGGTCCTCAGGATACGCCATATGAGGGTGGCCACTTTGAAGTGGTGCGCATTCGTGGTTTCTTGGTTTCTTGTGCAGCGTAAAAGACTCAATCATCATATCAGGACATTGTAATCCCCGATTCATATCCGTTCCAACCTGTCAAGATGAAATTCATTACGAAAGTGTATCACCCAAACATATCATCAGCGTCCGGAGCTATCTGTCTTGACATCCTCAAGGACGCATGGTCTCCTGTCCTAACCCTCAAATCGACACTGATCTCACTTCAATCACTGCTGTGTTCACCTGAACCTAACGATCCACAAGATGCGGAGGTTGCAAAGCACTACACGACGAGCAAGCGGAGTTTCGATGAAACAGCAAGATACTGGACACAGATATATGCAGGAGGGCCTGCCGTCAAGAAGATGGAAGTGAAGGAGCCCCAGAAAGATGAGATCGCAATAGCTGGTCTTGAGAAAGCCCATGTAGATCAGTTTGAGGGTCTTGGTTTCGAGCGCTCAAAAGTCGTACGTCTCGGAAATGCTGTTGTTTTAGGGCATGAAGGCGCTGATACAGACCCAGATCGATGTTCTTCGGAGATTGAACTACCGAGGGGCAAATGTTGCCAATATTGCGGAAGATAGGATTGTAGAAGAGCTTTTGAAATGACATCGATATCGACATACCCTGCATATGATTTCCGATGTTGATTTCCGTATCTTTTCGTTGTGAATGACATCCGCTATACTTGATTATCTATTTGCAGTGCTCATCATGCGGATACGGACCGACTTATGTGTCCAGGTTTGTGGAAATGCCGTGTTACTGATCACCATGTAGTCCTTCCATCGGCCTCGTGTTCTGTTCATGATATCATCGACGCCTCAGATATGATCCAAATGTGATCTCGCTGCTTTTTCTTGAGAAGAGTGCGAACTGTCGCTGATACCTCCCGACGATCATGGAAATTACACTTCCTTACCTTCCGAAATGTGGCCCTTGGTACAGCCTTCGGGTTTCGGCATGCAGCGGTACATGCTTCAATCGCTCCTCACGCACATAAATCGCTCCGAGCACGGGGACAATCGAAACTTGATGGTGAGAACTCTCTGATTCGAATGGAAGTTCATTGACAACCTCTCGACATTACAAATCATGAGGCTATTAAGGAGCGGAGAGCGCACTGAAGAGCGGCTGTACCGAGGCTTCTCTAGAGTTCTCATCATTTAGACCCTATGAATAACGAATATTCAACTGATCCGTGAGGCGCCGAGGTTCATACATACACAAGAAGGGGAAGTTGGATGTCCGTATCTGGGGAAGAAATTATAAAAGCCTAACGGCTCGGAGATAATAAGTTGCCTCATGTTGGATATATACTCCGATGGAATGGTATCAGTCTCGTGGAAAATCAGGGGGAAGGGGGAGGGATAATTAACATTCTATTGCACTTGGGTATGCGTGTTGTGTTGCGTACGGTAGAACGGAAAAAAAAATATCAGAACAATCAGCGAACGTCTAATGCAAGGCAATCATGGCCCTAGCGGGGGGATGGGGGTAACTTCGGTATGAGTCAGGGTTGCCTGCGTTGGGTTGCATATAGTAGAATAGACATTAAAAATGCGAGAACAATTGGCGAGCGTCAAATGCGAAGGCGGGCATGACCTCCGATCTACTGTATTGGCTATGAACCAAATCGAGGCGTGGCAAATTCAAACGAAGATGACATCCATAAAATTTGGACTCATAGAATAGAGTAGAACCGGAGGGGCACAGCAAACCGTCGCACTCGTAATAAGCACCAATTCCCAAGGAGTGGGTGAGCAGGCAAGAAACGGGGGATGAGATGGAGTCACTCCAGTATCCGAGGTTTTTATAGGCGAATATAATGACTTGATATGTCGTGGGCGCAGGTGTCTATCCGAAAGTGCGTTTCAGGTTTCTCCCCATCGTCGGGAAAATTACTTTACACAAACTATCAGCTGACGCTCTTTCGGAAATATCGAGATAGACGCATAAGGAAAGCAAACGGCAGCATGGATGTCAGCCCGTCAACAATTTGAGTTTGCGATAGCAAGATGAAGTACCGCCCCTTAGCGGCACAGCCAGTAGCCTCGTTGACACCCGTTTATCGTGAAAAAAATGCCGAAAATCGTCACAAAGCAAGGAAAAAACTCAGGGCCACGGCTGATGCTAGTTCTCTTTTGTTTGTTTGATCCCAACTGCTAATCTGGCGCTAGTCTCCCCTAGACACAGAATTGACAAAGCAGAACATCCGGTCATTCGATACAAAGGCACGACGTATCATTGCACGAGAGGGAGACCCTTGGTTCATCACTACAATCGTATACCAAGATCTGCTTGACTGCAGGAGCGACCAATATTGAATGAGATAGTCGATCAGACACCTCATGGAAACGGCGAATACTTACCGGAACACGTTGCTCGCCGAATGTAGTACCTTGCTTCTGAAGGTTACCGCTGGGGAGCTCGCCGAAAATGGTCAGGCATAGTGAGCATTGTGGCCCCTTGAGGCGTTTCCACACGAACTACCGGCAGTGTACGTGAAAGCTCGGCGGGTGACTCTTGAACACATTTGCAGTGCTTTATTTTATTTTATCGAAGCTCTTGAGAGTTTCAACGAGACGCTCGAAGAAGGAGGACCATATTGAACTACATTATGATGCGCAGAAGCCTTGGCGCAAGACATGTGAGCTTTTTCAGTAGCTTTCCCGATGCCTAAGTAACTCGGTGCGCCAAGTAGGCGGCGCAAAGTGAGGTAAGACTGCCAAATATCTCTAGTGGCTGGATGACACCCTGCGGCGGAGCTATCCGTTGCGAGAAAATTTGCTCAATTATGCACACGGAACGATCATGCAGAGGTAAACTTGAGTCTATGAACGCATCTGTTTATCACCCCAAAGACACGGATACGTAATATCAGGAGACTCCCGACGGAGCGTAATGTGCCATATACATGATATGTCTCGCGGACACCGATTCTGCCGATAGTACGGTTGTTACCGTGAGTTCATCAATGTGCATAAACATGAAGAACACAACGTACCACATCGCCCTTATCACTTAGTCATGGCCCAGTACCATGGCACATCTAAATGGCGTTACACGGATTGGTCTCCCAAACAATGGCAAGCATCTGCGTCCAAGGACATCATCATCCGGATATACTGCACATCTCTCTTGTAGAATGGGTCACCAAATTTGATCATGCCCCGCTTGTTATACCAGGCGCTGCTCGCCGTCCGAGCATCACACCAAATGATGTTTGCACCCAGCGTCAGTCGAGCTGCTTCAATCGCATGTTGAAGCAACTCGGTCCCTATGCCTTGATTCTGGTACATCGGATCGCAGGCAAATTTACGAAAGCGTGCAGACTTTCTCTGGGAAGGGCTATCAATCTCGGATGTCATGGCAAGTTCCTGATCCGGTAAGGGTGTGTCAAATAACGAGATGACTGCAATGGGTTTTTCGTGCTGTGGTAGGAAAGCTCCAAAATGAAGACCCTTGTCGTCTTCAGCGAGACGAATATCTGCGATTGAAAGGGTGGGCCACAGAACTGACTGACGGAGTTCCAGTGTAGCATCCACGTCGATGCGAGCGATACGGAGGACGAAGGGGGATTTCACTAATGTCACTCAACGGATGAGATCCTGCTTTCTATGAAGAACCCTAGAAAGTTACCTTCACTTTCTACTTCGCCAGGCATATCAATGACTCAGTGTTATGTATAAAGAACGCGTTTCACTTGTGAAATAGCTAAGTGTGTTGACTCTAGTTGATGTATCATGCGGCTGACCAATACTGTATACTATCCAAAAACGTTCAGAACCACCAAGATGTGATTCTAGTAAGTTTACGAAACTCTTATGTTTGAGATAAGGTGAGCCACAAATTTATGACCACTTAAAATTCCGATTGAGGTATACCCAGACTCTTCAAACAGCTATTTCCGTGAAATTGAGCTGCCTAACTTATGTATTGCTGCTTTTGTATTGCGAACACCGATCCAAATTGCAAATCAACTTGAACATCAACTTTACGTGCTTAACCATGCATGCATTCACTACTAGTATAGGTTCACCCTCTTCTATCCTTCTTGCGGCGAGGCCTCATTAATTGTATCTGTGTTTTCCATCAAGGTGTTCCCCCCAGATCTCGTGCGCCTGTAAACCAACTTCCAGCTCAAAGGCCACCGGAAGAAGCTGGTAAAAATTTACATTAGTGCAGTAGTATGAGTCTACCATCACAAATCATATTCGACGACATTGATTACCCTGCAGGGTTCATTAACGCGTCCTTGCTACTTTTCTTAACTCCCGTCATGCGTCATTCCGCTGCCTGCCCCAATTTCCCTTGCCGCGCGTCCTTGCTACTGCAGCGGCACAAGGCAAGGCGACACAGTATCATTCAAATTAATGTGCCTTCAGCCACAATGTGCCAGATCTTCTTTATGGGTTTGCATGAGACATGATATGTTTCCAGAATGCCGGGCACTCGCTGCACATGCGGCGTAAGAATTCACCGTAGCGTCTGTTGGTCATGCAACCTGCAATGTGCCAATCTGTTGCCCCACTGTAGCCGACTTGGTGGCGTGGTAGTACGCAATAACCGCAATCAAATCGGGTTTCCCCTAGCTTCCTACTAGAAGGTTCACAGATTGTGGAATGGACCAACACCCCACAAGTTGTGCCGTACTAGTACAATGATGGCTTTTCACGTACCTGAAGCACAAGGGTCAGAACCCTTGGCAATTTTTTTTCGCTCCGCAATCATATGCCTGTACGAGATCCCGACTTGCCTCATTCCCTGTAAGGGCTCTACTTGGTCAAAAATATCAAACACCCATCAACTCGGTTCCAACTACAGTTTAATTGTTGTTTTATTCTGATCACTTTGTCTGAGGGTCTGACAGTCGCTGTGACTTTCTTGGCTGTAAGCATTGGACTCAGGCCTAAAGAACTCCACGACAATGATTTTGCGATAGTAATTGGTTGTCCCTAGTTCACCGTTCTAGACTTTCAAGCTGAAAACAGAGTCTTCCAGAATATGCTTATGCTCTACTTTGGTATCTATGATTTGTCAGGTTGCTCGCCTTCACCACTTTTCATCGGTGCCTCCTTCTGTGCCTCGGGATCGTGTTGCACTTCACTGTGACACTGCGCCTTTTCCCTCTCCATCACAACCCATTTGCGCGCTTCGAGTCCCCCTTCATAACCAAACCAACGTTTTCGAGGACAATGTGGACCGCGGAGCAATAAAATTAGGATTTGGAATCCCTGCAGCGCCAGCATCAGCAATGAACATGCTCTCCACCCGTGTTGCACGAAAACTTCAGTGCCAATGGACGTGCCCATGACCTGCCCGATGAACAGCTAGGGTATTTGGTTCAGTAACACTGGCGATTTATCACAACGGAACTCACTGATAGAATGAGAATAGCGTTCAAGCGCGCACGAGCTGTGGAAGATATGCTGCGGTATTATGCTGGTGAGTTAGCCGTGGTTTATTTTATAGAGGACTAATACAGACCTTAGGACACGAGTGGTCATGGATATTTGCTGGGACTGGCGCGCAACATCAAGTCCGAAGCATGCGATGATGACGGCTGCGACGTTGATACCACCTGCTGCAGTCTGCACAGCCTGGAAAACTAGAAGCCCGCTAGTTGCTATCAAAGTGGCATACCAAGGAATCAGTTTATCGATGACACGTCCTGCGAAAGGTGCGACAAAAACGCCAAGCATGCCGACGAGACCAAAGAGTCCAATTACGAGACTGAAGATGGTCTTAAGTTCAGGCGATCGAAGGTCAGAGGATATGTGCGTACGTGGAGTAGTAGTAGGGCGGACCTCCGAGAAGGAAGGTAAGCGTGACCCAGAAACTGGTGAAGCCTGCGCTGGATGCAATGTTTATAAGGGCCACCTGGACCACAAGCGGTTCCGTTACCGCATACTTGGCCATCGAAAAGAGGATTTGGAGATAGGTCATGTCGCGGTTTTTAGCCGGATAGTCGGGGAGAATGAGGTAGGCGCCAATAAGAACGAGTGATTGGACACCAATTGACATATAGTAGACTACACGCCAGGTTGTAAAATTGCCTATGACGCCGGCCAGGACGCGAGCAATCAGGACGCCTAGCATGAGGCCCGAGAGTACAACAGACAATGCAGACGCTCTACGGTCAGGTGGAGCCAGATCTACCGCTAAAGGCATCAAGATCTGGGGAGTGACAGATGCCATGCCAATGAAGAAGGACAGTGTCTCGAAAACCTGGAGATTGCTGGAGATAGCTAATCCTACCGTGATAGCAATACTTGACATAACAAGTAGTAGCACTAATTGTCTGCGTCGGACAAGGTCGCCGAGGGGTGATATCAGAAGTAATCCGACTAAATACCTGAGCTATGGTAAGTTGTGAATATTCGATGGGCAACCGATAAGTATATTTACCCTGCTTGAATGAGGGTCGGGATACTAGATCACAGAATTACATTAGCCCGGAGTCGCTTGAAACCAACGAAATATCACACCGTGAAACCTCCTCGTATGTGACATTGAACGATTTCGAAAATTCGACTGTACACAGGTTTTATGATTAGGGGCACGCAGGTGCCACTCAGTTGTCACCTACTCAGCAGCGGTTGGCAATAGTACAAATTAGCAACGACTATTCTCGACATTAGTAAGATCTGTTCGCCATCCACGGAGAAATGCGTACTGAATGTGCTAGCAAATCCGAAGGAGACATTCAGCAAGATGCCAAAGTGAAAAGGTTTGATAGGATTGTATTGGAGCCTTTCCGGGATCGGAATCAGGCCAAAGTCTTTTGTCGGCCAGTTCTCTTGAGTGAACGCCGCAGCCTTTTCGGCGGCTGTATCAGGAGAGGGCGCTTGTAGCTCAGTCCCAGTCCCGGAGGAAGACATTTGAGCGAAGGGCGCAAAACTTGAATTGCCCAGCTCTAACCGGCCATAATTTTTGAACGTTTCCCGGAGCGGCGCACGACAGTTTGATGAGTCAATAAACTATTTATACATACGTAAAATGGTAAAGTCACGGAAGCCCACACGGATCACTGATTCTAATGAGTGAGAGATAACCACGATATACTGTTCTGAAAAATGTGCAGCGTAACCTCAAAGGCCTCAAACAGTGTGTACATAAATACTTGTTTAACACCTCATGTATTGTCCGCGTTTGAATGGTGTTGACACTGACCTTTTTTTCCATCGTGACCGAGGCTGGCCGCACAGCGTCCGCACTCCACAGCAATGCAATATTACACGCAGCGGACCACAATGTCCTTTGAGGCTTAGTGTAGCCAGACCTTTTAAGAAGATAGTCGTTCCTTCTAATAAGGTTTGAGGCTGAGAATGGAAGTAATCTCACTTGCAAACACATGCATGACTCGAGGCTTAGGTTCGATTACATAAATATACGAAAGTTTTTCAAAGTTTTCTGAGAGCAAATAGGCACTGCAGCAGCAATAGTCTCATTCAAGCTTCCACTGATAGACTTTTGAGATTCGCTCGGACTTTGTCACGAAGACGGAGCAAAGGTGTGGCATGCTGCAGAAGCTCAACGCAGATCACCTCGGTGATGATCCTTACTTAGCCCGTCCTAGGAATCATCTATCATCTTTGTGAAGTAAACTCTAAGAATCGTAGGTAAGTACGTATGATCAAGTGATGCAGCCTCTGAGCTCCTCTAAGTAAGCAAGTAATGTTAATGAGCATGTGATATGGAATTTTTGGCCTGAGCCATTTTTAGACTAGTGGAGCTCCTTTTTCTTTGGCATTCTTCTCGATGGCCAGAGCGCCACGGTTCGCCACCTTCTGCATTCTCAAGGTCGCTGTTCACCATCTGAGGTTGATTGGAAGGCGACATCTGCCAAAATGCCAGTCCACCTTCATAACCAAACCACCGATTCCCCGGGCAATGGGGACCTCTCAGGACAAGTACCGCGAGCTGCAAGACATACATGGCCATGCACAGGGCAGAATCTGCACGCCAGCCATATCTGACAAAAACGTCAGTACCAACGGATGTCCCTGTAATTTGACCTAGAAACATCTGCGAGTGTGCGTTATCTTATCGGTTGATTCATAACAGCAAGTGTGAACTCACTGATAGGATCAAAAGTGAGTTCAGACGCGAGCGCGCAGTCTCTGAAATGCTGGTTCATTCTTAATCAGTATGGACATACCACACAACCCAGATGATGTAGTACCTGAATATCATTGTAGATATTGACACAGCTTGTGTTTGGCGGAACAAGTCTAGTCCAAAGCAACAAATGATGACCGCGGCGACGTTTATGCCTCCTGCCCCGGTCTGTACCGCTTGGAACACTATAAGGAGTATGGTTGAGACAACGGCGGTCCACCATGGCATCATCCGATCGATGAGGCGGCCCACGAATGGTACGATCATTACACCCAACATTCCAACGAGGCCAAACAGGCCGATGATCAAGCTGACACTACGTTAGCAAAGGTGTGGGCAACAAGATAACTTCACTGACGTGGAGTAGTAATATGGTGGTCCGCCGAGTAGAAACGTCAAGGTCACCCACCAATTGGTGTAGCACGCGGAGGCAGCCCAATTCGTTATCAATATTTGGCCGACAAGCGGTTCAGTGACAACGAATTTAACCATCGAACGAAAGATCCCAAGGTAGGATATATCGCGGTTGTTCACTGGGTAGTCCGGGAGCAAGAGATATGCACCTCCAAGGACAAAACTCTGGATGCCGATAGACATACAGTAGACAAAACGCCAACTTGTGAAATTTGCCACTATGCCCGATAGTACGCGCGCGATGAGGATGCCAAGCAAAAAGCCTGACAGAACGATTGAGATAGCTGATGCACGGCGGGCAGGAGGAGCGAGATCGGCTACTAGTGGCATGAGAATTTGGGGGGAGATAGATGCCAATCCAATCAGAAAGGACAGGATTTCGAACACTACAAGGTTGTTTGTAATGGCGAGTCCTATGGTTAAGGTAGTTGATAACCCAACCAAGAGTAACATTAGCTGGCGCCGGCGAAGCATGTCGCCAAGTGGCGATATGAATAGGAGGCCGATACCAAATCTTGTTCTTCATCAATAATAGCAACTTCATAAGGATTTAACATTACCCAGCTTGAACCAGCGTTGGTATTCTGTGCCAACATTAGTGTCACGGAACTCCGTCAGATTTTGGAGACACACCTTGCGACCTCTTCATATGTGACGTTGAAAGAAGCCGATAATTGAACTTTGGGAACATCTCTATCAAGGAAACGGATGGAAATGCGAAACTGGCTTACTGAGAATTGGCTGACTATAATACAGGTTGGCAACAACTACGTCGAATTCAATCGGGTAAGTACCTAGTACATACGTCCTTGGATTTAAAGCTCACCGAAGGTACTGCCTATGCCAAAAGAGACATTGAGCAACATCCCGAAGTGAAAAGGTTTATCAGGGTCATAACGGAGTCGCCTCGGAATAGGGAGGTATCCGAAGTCTTTCGAGCGTGTCTGATCTGTCTGTGCCGCAGCAATCGATGAAACACTGCACAGAGCCGCTGCTGAACTGCCATTTGTTTCAGTGGGAGAGGTCATGATATACAGCAGAGGGAGCGTACCAACAATCTGCATGACTCGAGCATGCTTTATAACTCTACTGTTTGTTTTCGATTGGAAGGTCGTAGTGTAAGTATTTTGAGTAAATGTGAAGTAATCAAGTCGCGAGGTGACCCACGACTCATAGCGGAAATGGATCCGCATGACTGAAGTATATTCTCTGACCGGTGACTACTTACCAGACTCGCGCTAGGCCCAACGGCCATGATAAATTTAAGGCATGGGACAATTAAGATATCACAAGACAGGCTGATTGAACATGCGAAAACATGACTGTAAACTTCTAAACGGGAAAGGTAAACGATAGTCTGAATGAAAGAGAGTAAACACACAGGCAATATGTAGACGTATTTAACTTACCTCGAATTACATATAGGGATCTGTGCCAGAAATAGTCCTCAAAATTACTCGGCTGCGAAAGGGGGAAGCCTATCCGGATTCTGCGGCGCGACAATGACTCACCCCAGGATAAAAAACATCATAAGTTCCCATCTAGAAACGAAAGGAATGCAAGAACCACAAAAGTGCTCACATACCCGGTTTGAATGACAGTAGGAACTTCCAGAAAGGACGGCCAATGCGGGCAATTGTCCGAATAGTTGGTTCCAAAGAACTGCGATCACCAAGACGCGCGTGACGCTATCGGGAAACCGGTACCTTTTCGGTTCAAAGGGGCTCCATTTGAAACAGGTTCAGCGATCAAATGCACACCGTCAAGAAAAGAAGTATGCTCACCGCGCAACATAACCCATTTTGAAAAACTCTGAAGGCATGGAAAGAGAAATACATCTATACCGTCAAAGCCGGCTTTATAGTATACACACGTGCGGAAGGTAGAAATCTGCACAGCAAGACATTATCAAATGAGAATTACTGCCCAAGATGTTCAAGCGGATGGATGAAGACTTTTAATCATCGCGTTGCGTCAAGCTCTCTCGGTTCGCTAGACTCCTTCAACCCTACCTGCCTTCCGGAATGCTAAAAGTGCATCCCATGCACTTCCAGACGTTATACTATTCATCGCTAGCGCAACCCCTTCCTTGAAGTCTGAAGCCAGACCTGCTATAACAAGAAGCGCGGATGCATTCAAAAGCACGAAATGCAGAATAGGCGTCAACGACGCTGGTATGGCGTTCCCCGAAGTAAGGAGTGTCTCGAATATCCCCGCATTTTCCGTGGGGTTGCCGCCTGCTACCGATGACAGCGGATGCACGCTCAATCCGAACTGCTCTGGGTGCAGCGTGATTTCCGTGATTTCACCATCTTTCAACTGCCATGCGAACGTATCGCCTGCACAGCTGATCTCATCGAGCCCTTCGGCTCCGCATACCACCAGGGCGCGCTCGACGCCGCCATCACGTAGGGATTGGGCAAATATGGGACCGAGCTCGCGCTCAGCTACACCCAGAACCATGCCTCGTGGACGTGCAGGGTTTATAAGTGGTCCGATGATGTTAAAGATTGTTCTGAAGGGTAAGCACCTGCGGTAGGGTGCAATCATAGCGAGTCCAGGATGGTAATGAGGCCCAAGGATGAAGGTGAACGGCGCCTTAACTATGGGAAAGGGAGGGGCAGTAAATGAGCAGCCGAGGGATTCTAGAAGATCAGCCGATCCGGACAGCGATGTCCAAGCCCTGCTTCCATGCTTGTTTTGATATTAATTGAGTTGATGTCGAAAGAGTACATGCATACGATGCCTACCTTGATTACTCGAGCGCCTGCTCCTGCAGCAACCATAGCAGCTGTGGTGCTGACGTTGAATGTGTTGTGTCCATCTCCTCCAGTTCCAACGATATCGACAATAAAATCCGCCTCTCCATCTTCGATGGTTGCTTTCAACGAACGGGCCCCCAGGAATTGAGCAGCTGCGGCAAGGGATCCCGGGCGTCTTTCGAGTCTTGCTATGTGAAGGGCAGCGAGGAATGCACCTATTTGTGCAGGAAGAGTAGCATCGGGAATGAAAATGTGGTGAAGTGCGAGCTTAAGGTCTTCTGGAGTGAAATGCTCGGGAGTCTTGACAAGTTTCCCCAGCAATATTTTGAAGGATTCGGGGGTATATTCCGCCATGATTATTTGCAAGAGTATATTCAATGGGGACAATCAAAAGTTGTCGATTCGACACCCGATTCAGAGGTCGATTCTGGACCGATTCGAGAGCAGTGGGAGAATCGAGTTGAGCCGAACTATTCAGCATGTGCATGATTTTCAACGCGATTTTCGCTGCCTTCGGTTACATAGTAAATTTGTTGTGTAATTATCATAAATCATACATATGTCATGTTGTACTAAGTCATGCCAGGACGGAGTTGCCGTGCTCGACGTCGCGCTCGCGCAGAAAATCACATCTGAGAATTTATCAAATTCAAAGAAAAGCGCGCCCTTCGACGAAAGCGTCTTCGAGACAACCTCCGCGATGAGCGAGCTCGTCAAGGCATTCGCAAACCCTGTCGCAGACATGATACCTTCACTGTGCCCTTGTTCGACACAATTCTCTCCGAGTTGTCCAGTAGCTCTAATTCAGAAGATGACAATAAGTCTGGCAACACATCCTGGTCAAGTCTACTCGGTGCCAATGGGAGAACACTTATTGACTCTGACTCCAACTCGACTACTTCAGGGTCTAGTGTTCATGGATCCAAGTGCTGACGGTGATGACGAGGAAGACTCGGACTCCGAGTCCGAGGATGAAGAATCTCGCCGCCTTAGTTGTCACGTTCGCCAGGCAATCAGACACTTATATGCTCACCGCTACGAAGTCCCCAGAGACGAAATGCCACGAGGGCGATCAAAGCCCTGGGTTCAAAGCTTTGTCATCCCAGCTTGCAGTGCTTCAGATGGCATGATCATGCTAAGGCTGGCTATTCCAGACTCCGACACCGAACAGTTGATCAGTGATGCTGCAAAAAAACCACGTCGCTATGAATCCCACAACACGTAAGTCATAATTCAACTCTTACTTTTATTTTGCCCTGATCATCAATATTTGCAGCGTTTTCGACACTAAGCGTCGAATCAGTCGTAAATTCAACGATGCTGAAGTCCAATTGGATATCAAGCACTTCCCCTTCAAGGTTATTAACAAGGGTGGGAAGCAAGTCCAATACCGCGGAGAGACTAAGGAGTTTTCCCCCGAAGAGATTTTCTCCATGGTCCATGAAGGAGACTACTGAGCTGAGTGGCTACTCCATCAACAGCGGTGTCGTTGCCGTTCCTGCGTACTTCGATGACTCTCAACGGTGAGCTATCAAGGACTCAGGGTCCATCACCGGCATGAACGTCCTCCGTGCCATCAACAAGCCTACCGCTGCTGCCATCGCTTACGGTCTTGACAAGACGGTCAGTGGCGAGCACTATGTCCTCATTTTCGATCTCGGTGGAGGAACCCTTGATGTCTCCCTCTTAACCATTGAGGAGGGTATCTTCGAGGTCAAGGCTACCGCCGTTGATACCCATTTGGGTGGTGAGGACTTTGACAACCACCTCGTCAACCACTTTGTTCAAGAATTCAAGCGCAAGAACAAGAAGGGTACATTTATTTTGGTTATTGATAAACGTCCTAGTACTTATAACAATTGTTAGACCTTTCCACTAACCCCCGCGCACCCTCTCATCGGCTACCCATACACCATTGAGGCTGACTCCATCTACGAGAGTATCGATTTCATGTCCGTCCTCACCTGTGCCCGTTTCGAAGAGTTGTGCGGTGACTGACTTATTCCGCAGGGCCCATCGAGAAAGTCTTCCGGGACTCCAAGATTGACAAGGGCAACATCAATGAAATCATCCTTGTTGGCAGTTCCACTCGTATCTCCCGTATCGATGGCTGAGCGTTTGCAAACGATATCGGATTTCATGCTGATAAGGCAAGTGGAACCATGATGATGGTTCCACTTGCCCTATCAGCATGAAATCCGGTATCATTCGCAAACGCTCCCGCCACAACGCACCTCTCCTACAGAATCCATCAGCGCCTCTAACACCCCTGGTATGCCCTCTGCCTCCCCGAGCATCTTGCGTCACCCCATGCCCTCTCCCTCGCCAATCCTGACACCGGACAGCACACCCAGCCTGTTGCCTCACATGGTATATGTGTGAGCGTGAGCACAGGGATCGATGGGTGCGCTCGGCGACACCTATGCAGTCCATTCCCTGGGCCGTACCACCCCGATTATCTCATCCAGAACTGGGTGCAGCCTACGATGGCGAGTGCTGGTGCTGGTGTGAACGATGCGCTGGCATTCATACGGTTACTGCAGGTGGAGCATGCTGGGAAGGACGAGGAGTCGGGAGGAGGTGGATTGCATCTTGTATTAACATCATCATTGTAACTACACCAGTAAAATAAAATGACCATAATCGCAACACAAATCCATTATAATATGTGACGCAAAGCTCTTAAAATAATAATAATGTGACACAAACAACAGAATTTTGTTGAAAGTCATTGACAATATGCCTTATAATAATTGGAAGGGACATGTACAAGAAGATGGAGATGGAGGTTTCAAAATCCGATGCCATCATGGCGCACTCAGCAGATCTCTAGTAAAGAAGTCTATAGAATTACAATCATACTCTGCAATTATCCAGATTGAATATCAGAATATCCTCTGCGTCAATCATCACCAGTTCGTTCGTCCATGGTAGTTGCTACGTTTTTCTTTTCCACCATGCTACTAACTGCAACCCAACCTTCCTCCTCAAGAGGATTGACTGTTGGCGCTCTGATACTAACCGTTAAACTGAGTCCAATGAATTATCCAATTAGAGAAGATGAAATCAGACTGTGAGGACCAGCGCACTCACGATGAACGGGCTATTTTGAATTGCTAACGATTAATCAGGTGGCTTATTCATGGATAGGTGGAACGTTTATCGTAGTGTTGGGTAGATCCACATTGTCGATAGGAGAGCCCAACACGATTCAAGTTTGTAATCTGCACAGCAAGACATTATCAAATGAGAATTACTGCCCAAGATGTTCAAGCGGGTGGATGAAGACTTTTAATCATCGCGTTGCGTCAAGCTCTCGGTTCGTTAGACTCCTTCAACCCTACCTGCCTTCCGGAATGCTAAAAGCGCGTCCCATGCACTTCCAGACGTTATACTATTCATCGCTAGCGCAACCCCTTCCTTGAAGTCCGAAGCCAGACCTGCTATAACGAGAAGTGCGGATGCATTCAAAAGCACGAAATGCAGAATAGGCGTCAACGACGCTGGTATGGCGTTCCCCGAAGTAAGGAGTGTCTCGAATATCCCCGCATT